>APFE031640370.1:24502-44850 GCA_000404065.3 Pinus taeda | reverse complement strand
TTGAATACAGAAATGAAATCATTTCATTTCTTTAAAATATTTTTTGAAATCAAAATTACCGAAATTACATATTGATAACCTAGTGGGTGTAGGATAAATTCACCCGTATCATTCACAGAAAGCATGAGAAAAAACCTAATACTATAAGAAAAATTCAAATTCATCACTTCTAGGGACCTCTTAACCACCCTGCAAATACATAAGTATGTTCCTGTTTGCAGTTAGAAAAATTACCCAAATTACAATCTCTTTACTCCAGCATATGTTGGAAAGTTATAGAAGGATGACTAGTGCAATCAATCCATTCCTTTTAGCCCTGGATTTGTTTCAGTTTAAAACAGAAGTATACAAATATACTTGTCCAATGTCTATGCTTTAACCATTCACATCAAGATGTTTTTACAATATAATTTCCTAAGTCTATTTAATTACCACTCTTAGGGGCATGAAATCTATTTATCCCTCTGAGCATTTGGTAGACCCAGAATTAAGATGGATCTAAGATAGAATTTCTTCTTTAAATAGTCTATGCTCACATGAATACCATGGGTTATCATAAACTTGGAGCTTAAAAAATACTATTAGTAATTTTTAAAAATTAATAAAATTAATAGTTGATTTTTATTTTATTTTTTATTTTAACCAAGCTAAATTGTTTAACATACATTAACAACATCCATTTTTACTCTTGATCCACATCAAATATTTTTTCACTCTATGCTAGTTTGCATATCACGATATTTGATACCTCTCAGGAGTTAGTAGATCCAGAGTAAAGATGGATCTATGGTTTAATTCCCCCATTTAAATAGGCTACATTCCAAGTGAATACCATGGGTCAATACCATGTGCCATTTTGGTGAATACCATGGGTCAATACCATGTGCCATTTTTATTTTTATTAATACTAATATTAGGGTTATTAATGTTTTTTTGCATGGTATTAATAACAATCTAGTCCATGGTATTTGTCCCATATTATTTTGCCCATAGGTTTTACCTAAATATATGGCATTTTTTTTAGTGTTTTCGTAAATTATAAGGTGACTTATGGAGTAAATATAAAAAAAATGTTTTAGTTTATTTTATAATTATTTATTAATTTTACCATACCTTCTTTTACAAATATATTGGGTATTTGGCCCATAGGATTTCACTTAAATAAAAACCTCTTTTTTGAGCCTTCATTTAAATTAGAATGAGGGTTATTGGACTAAAATATAAAAAGAGTGTTTATTTTATTTTTACCATACGTCTAGTTTATTTATATTTTTATTATTTTACCCTACCTCACTTTACTTATATTTTTATTTGTTTTACACACTTTGCATGTAAGATATAAGGTGACTTATGGGTTAAATATAAAAAAGTGTTATTTTTATTTACCATACCTCTCAATTATTTATCTTTTTTATTAATTTTACCATCCTCTTTTATAAATTATGGTATTTGGCCCATAGGATTCACTTAAATAAAACCTATTCTTGAAAATGGGTGAATGGAAGGTTGTAACTCCTAATTCAAGGGCTAAATTTACCTTTTTTACCCTCTCCCTTAAAATAAGGTGGGCTATTTGAGGTGATTTGTAAAAATGTACTATGATACAAAATATTCGCCCACTAAAAATTTAAAACCCCTTAATTTGCCAAAGGGCGAACATTCGCCCCTAAAATTTTCCATGCTCTTCTTTGGTGGAAATGATCCAAAAGAACTTATAGGTGAACCTGCAGAGATATACGAAGATCTTATAACAGAAAAATAGCAAGAAAACTTTCCTCCTGAGACCATGGCTAAAAACAGAAATGGTAGAGGAAATGCAGAGAGAATAGAAGGAACCTTTCCCATCCAAGAGACCAATGGGGACACAAAGATGAAAAATGTAAGTCCCTTAGCCTTACCTCACTTACATGGATTGACTACTGAAGACCCTGATACCTTCTTGTTTGAGTTTGTTGTCCTTTGTCGAACCTATGACTATGTAGAAGACGAGCAAAAGTTGAAACTCTTTCCCTCTACCCTCAAGGATGCATCACTACACTAGTTCATGGGGTTACCTGGAAACAGTATCACAACTTGGACTCAGATTCAGTAAGCCTTTAACAACAAATACTGGGATTACTGTAGGTCAAAGGAAACAAAGGAAGAAATCTTTCGGATGACCATGGGAAGTGATGAATCTTTAGAAGACTATGAAGAGAGGTTTCAACTCAGTTATAAATGGGCTAGGTGCACACTTGACCCCGAATCTCTAAAGTTGGTTCTTCTCCGAGAAGTCCTTGAAGACCTTCTAGATACCCTCCATTTGTTGGCTGGGGGAGACATCTACCAGCTACCTTACAATGACATAAAGACTGTGTTTAGAAACCATTCTAGGGTAGCCAGAAAAAGAGGTAGGGGAAGTCAACTTTTAGCCAGTGCCCCCTTATCCAAAAACAAATTTGCAAATCAAATGGAAGATTTCAAAAGCGAGATGAGACAAACCATTTTCATGCAAATGGATACCTTGTAAATCCAAAAGAAGCAAGAGGAAGCTGAGAGGGCTTTGGCCATCTTTTGTCCCAGATGCACTAGAAAGCATCCTAGGAACGAGTGTCCATTGCACTCCGTAGAGATGTGTTTTGTCTATGAAGAAGACCATCCTACGAATTAGTGCCCATCCTTACCCAGAATTAAAGCTATTTACCAAGGGGCAGAAGGAGACACTGAACCACTCTACTTCATGAACCAAAGGAGGCCACATGGACCCAAACCTTACTAGCAGAGAATGCAAGGGACATCCCAGACTTATTACAACCCCAATCAAGCCACTTCCATGCCTTCTTGGGGTCCCCCTACTCATCCTTCCTGGTCCACACCCCCTCCTTGGTCGTATCCATCTCAATATTATACTCAACCTGCTGCTCATTCGTTTCATTCTCATGCTCAGCCACAACCTCAATGGAATGCACCTCATCAGGGGTGGAGGCCCCAATACAACTCTCCTCCAGCTCTTTTGCCTCCACCACCTACTCAACCACAACCATTACCTCCTGCTCCTCCAAGACAAGCCTAAATACCTGCTCAACTGAACCCCAACCCCAATAACAGACAGGCCCAGAAGGTATATACTGGAGAAACAACATGCCCTACCTATGTTGTGGAGATTCAGGAGATCAACCTACGATCTGGGAAGGTCCTCCCAGACAGCCAACCTCCTCCTAAGGAGGAGGAAGATGAGAAACAGGAAAGTGAACCAAAATCCATTCCACCCTTTCATGAGAGACTAACTGGAACCACACAACCAACCCCAGAAGAAACTGAACTTCTAGGAGAGCTAAAACAGTTATGTGTAAAAATACCACTTCTCCAGGCCATAAAATATGTACCAATATACAACAAGTTGATCAAAGAGAAGTGTTTCAAGCACCCAAGCAGGCACAAGAGAGATGCCCCAACTATCAATGTCATAGGACAACTATCCGACCTGATGTTGGGATAGGTAATTTGTCCAAAATATCTAGACCCGTGGAGTCTTGTAGTCGATGTCCACATCAATGGCACCATAATCCCCAAAACCTTGATTGATCTAGGGGCCGCCATTAACGTAATGACCAGGGACACTATGCTCAAACTCAACCTTTAGGGTCCCCTACGAAAGACCTCAATAGTACTGCATTTGGCAGATCGCTCCACTGTGACCTCTGAGGGGATTATGGAAGATGTCATGGTCTCCATTGATTCTTAGGAGTACCCTGCTAACTTCTTGGTTCTTCAGCCAAAGGCAAAGCTCACTGGGTATCCTCTCATCCTGGGAAGGCCTTGGTTAGCCACTACAGATGCTTACATCAGTTGTCGAGCTGGGAGCATAACCATCAAGAATGGGCTGATGTCCAAGCAGCTAGTCCTATATCCTCCTACCCAACCTCTGCTAGAACATGACTTACCCCTCTAGTTGGAGGAGGAAGATGAGGATGAAGTCTTCTCCACACCATTGTGTAGAGTAGAAACTACCATGGGGGATCAACAAACCGAGGATGATATTATTGAGGATTTGATTCAAAATCCGCCCCCCAGGGAGTTTCCATTAGAAGCGTTGGTGGAAGAAACCAAAGACAATGCTTCAGTTGATCTCTGTGTGGCTGATCCGACCTCTCTCTAAGTTAATAATGTGGAATTTGGCCCAGAAAGAACCTTGAGGATCAACTCAGCCCTATCCACCTCTCAAGAGAAAGAGCTGTGTAGCTTATTGAGCAGCCATTTGGATGCTTTTGCTTGGAGCTATAAGGAGATGAAGGGAGTCCACCCTTCAGTCTGTACTCATCACATTTACATTAAAGAGGATTGTAAACCAGTTAGGCAGCCTCAAAGGAGGATGAATCCAACCCTCAAGGACATTGTCAAAGAAGAACTGCAAAAGATGCTGGATGCAGGATTCATTTATCCCATCTTTGACAGGGAATGGGTTTCTCCTTTGGTGCTAGTGCCAAAGAAAAATAGGAAGTCTAGGATCTGTGTAGATTATCGAGAGCTTAACAAGGCCACCAAGAAGGACCATTTCCCTTTACCTTTCATAGATCAAGTGTTAGATGGCCTGGAAGGGAAGAAGTTCTTTTCCTTCTTGGATGGGTTTAGCGGGTACAACCAGATCCAAATCAGCCTGGAAGACCAGGATAAGACCACTTTCACTTGTCCATGGGGTACCTTTGCATATCAGGTCCTTCCCTTTGGGTTGTGCAATGCTCCTGCCACCTTCCAGAGAGCAGTACTGAGCATATTTGTTGAGTTGGTTCATGATTCAGTGGAAATCTATATGGATGAATTTACACCTTATGGTTCTAACTTCCAAGAAGCATTGACTAACCTGAGAAAAGTTTTAGCCAAGTGTATTGAAATGAACCTGTCCCTCAGTCCTGATAAATGTGAATTCCTAATGACTGAAGGGACTATGCTAGGTCATAAAATTTCTCAGCAAGGATTACAGGTGGATCCCAACAAGATTGCTATCATCCAAAGGATCCCACCTCCTCAAAAGGTAAGAGATGTTCGGAGTTTTCTAGGCTTAGCAGGGTATTATAGAAGATTTATTAAGGATTTTAGCAAGATAGCCTCTCCATTGCTTGGCTTTTTGGGAGAAGATGCTGAGTTCATATGGACTGACAACTGTCAAGAGGCTCTGGATGCTTTGAAAGGTAAGCTGGTAACTGCCCCAATCTTGAGAGGTCCAAACTGGGCCCTACCTTTCCACATTCACACAGATGCCTAGAACAAAGCTATAGGAGTAGCCCTAGAACAAGTTGAAAAGAAGCTACCATATGCCATATATTTTGTCAGTAAAAACCTGTCCAAGGCAGAATTAAACTACACTGTAACTGAAAAAGAGCTCCTAGCTATAGTACATTCCCTAAACAAGTTTAGACACTACATCACTGGTTATCAAACATTCGTACATACTGATCATGCTGCAATTAGGTATTTGATGAATAAACCAAAACACTCGTATCATTATATGGTTACTTTTGTTGCAGCAATTTGATTTGACTATTGTTGATAAGCTAGGTAAGGAAAATGTTGTTGTTGATTTTCTGTCTAGACTAGATCTGCCTGTAGGTGAAGAAGGAATGGTGGGTGATCAAATGCTAGATGAACACCTGTTTGCTATTTCAATACTCTCTCCATGGTTTGCTGATATAGAAAATTACTTGGTTTCAGCACGGTTTCCGCCACACCTATCCTTAAAAGAGAAGAGCAAGATCATGAGGAAAAGCACCCCATCCACTTGGATTGGGGGCAACCTGTTCAAACTTGGCCCAGATCAGATTTTGAGGCAATGTGTCAGGGAAGAGGAAGTCTTTGACATCCTCTTAACCTGTCATTATGGACCTTGTGGGGGCCACTTTGCAACAAAGAGGACTGCTTTCAAGATCTTGCAGGCAGGTTACTATTGGCCCACTCTTCATCAAGATGTCAGGAGATACATCAGCCAATGTGACCAATGCCAAAGGATGGGAAACCGACTCCAAGGGATGAGATGCCCCTGCAACCTCAACTGACTTTCGAGCCATTTGAGAAGTGGGGCATGGACTTTGTGGGTCCTATCAACCCTCCTTCAAAATAGAAGTCTTACATCATTGTGTGCATGGACTACCAGATAAAGTGGGCAGAAGCAAAGGCGATCAAAGCAGCAACCGAAGAAAAAGTAGGTGAGTTCTTAAGGGAAAATATCTTCTACAAGTTTGGCTGCCCAAGATAGTTAGTTACAGATCGAGGGAGTTAGTTTACCTCCAATTTAGTTGAAGACCTGCTCACACACCAAAAGATTAAGCACAGAACTTCCACCCCTTATCACCCACAAGAAAATGGACAGGTGGAAGTCACTAACAGAGCTTTGGAAGAGATTTTGACTAAGGTAGTGAGCAGCAGCAGAAAAGATTGGGCAGACCGATTGGTTGAGACCACCTAGGCCTATAACACTACTTGAAAAACCACCACCGGTTTCACACCCTATGAGCTGGTCTATGGGAAGAAAGCATTGTTGTCTATAGAATTTGAATATAACACAATAAGGCTGGAAGCTCAGCTAGACCTAGACCTCATCCATGCACAAAAAGAAAGATTGCTTCAGCTAAATGGACTAGATGAATAGAGAATCCAGACCCTTCTCCACTCAGAGGTAGTCTAGCTTCAAAGAAAAATATGGCATGATCGACACCTCAAAGAGAAACAATTTTAGCTAGGAGATTGGGTGCTGCTGTATGATTCAAGGTACAAAGATTTCAAGGGCAAGCTGAGAACTAGATGGTTGGGACCATATACAGTAGAAAAATGCATTGACAATGGTTCAGTCCTTATCCAGACCACTGATGAAGAAGCCATCCCCATGCTCGTCAATGGGCATTGATTGAAGATCTACAGGAAGCCCCTTTTCAAGCAGGAGTTCATTGAAACTTTGGGTAAATCAATGCTGGTAGTGCAGTAGGTCCCTGTCTCCACTACACCCACACCCTAAAAACAAGAAAAAAAGAAAAAAAAGAAAAAAAAATAGAAAAAATAGAGAAAAATGGAATAAAAGATCCCTGGGTGAAAACCTCTTGGAGGCGCCCAGGGCAGGTAGTGAAGGTGAAAACCTCCTCGAGGTGCCCCAGCTGTCTCAAAAAAAAAAAAGAAAAAAAAAACTAACTTCTTTTGAATAAATTGCAGGTTGTAGGAAGGTCATTGCAGGAGGGTTGCACAAGAGGAAAAGACATGACAGGCCGCATGCACCCTTCGCAGCCCATCACCCCATCACTGCTATCCTTTCCCAAGTATTTGGCCTCATTTGTTGTGAAATTCCACATTCTGTGTTTTCTACAGGAGGATCCTGTAGAAATTACAGGAAGGCCAATAAAACCGAACCTGAGGAGTGGAAATTCATCTAGCAGCCCTGTGAACCTCTTTACCACCATCCATCTTCCCATTTTTCCATTCCATCCCTATACACCTACATCTCCACTCGTTTTTGTCCCTGCACAACCACATACAAATATTCTATTTCTGTCATCCTGCAAACACACAACAAAAAGAAAAAGATGACAAATAAAGGCAGCAGCAGTTTTACTCATCCCTACCCGATACCTTCTAGCTGTGATTTCTTCTCAGTCAAGACCTTCTCCAGCAGTTTTAGCCCTACTCACATATTAACTTGAATTTCAAGAGGAGAAGCAGCTACAAGAGATCCTACAGGATTCCTATAGCAGCGGATCCCTTTGAAAAACATACTCCAGAGACATGGTTGGCGCAACAGGACATATGTAGAGCAATGTTTGAACGGGAGATCATTGAAAAAAGCCCAAGGCTGAGCATGCAGAGTGCAAGCAGCAACAGCAACGAGGAAACGAAGTGCCAAAATCTGAAATATGCATAACACACCAACAACTGAGCAAGTAAGTGCCTAAACCTATTCCTCGGTTGCATGAATAATATTTCAAAACTGCATGAACTGTGGGAATGGTCAATCACGCGGAATCGGTGGCCAGCTAACCAGCCACACTCATTCAGTTCACACCCCTTCACAGAATTTAGTTGAGCCACGTCCAAATTCAAACTGCTGATTAGATACACAGTCAGCACGTGCAGCATGTCAACTCGAGAAGAAGGCATTTGAAACTGGTAGTGGTGGCAGCGGATAACGGGAGTAAGAGAGCTGATGGCGGTCAAGTGGCATGAGGAACCATAATGACACTAGGATCAGACCAATGGTGCAGATGGGGATAACCTACCCATCCGGCCACCTCATCTCCTCACCGCAGATTATGCCAACAGTTAAGTACAATGCACTCCAAGCCTCCACCACCCTTTTCGTTCATTTGCATGTTACGAAGCTCTCGACTGCAGTGTTCATCTACCACCTTCAAAGCAACAAACCAGTCATCCTCCACTAGTTTTCTGCCAGTTTTTTCGAAACCCTCTTGCCTATCGGGATCTACAGAAGCCCTGCTACATTCTACAGGAGCTGGAGAATTTCTACAGGAAAGGCAGAGAATAGCTAGCAAAAGGAAAAATGGAGTTTTTTATCAAAATTCGAGCTTAAAACAAGGTAGGCTTGGGAAACCTCCCTGCATAGAACTTATTTGTATAAGGTGGTGGATTAAAAATATAGAATTGGATTGAAAGAAAGGAGAATGAAGTTTAAAAGACTACCTGCATATTTTCCCTGAGTTCTACACAGTTCTCTGTTTTCTTCTCTGTATTCGAAGTCTATCTTCTTATTTCTCATATTCTACTATAGAGAAAACACTTGCAATCGTAGAAACTAGCTTGTGTGAAAAAATCGAACTTGCATATCTATCTATTCTCTGAGAAAAACCCTATGTTATTTATCCTCTGTTCTGTCAAAAAACATTTTCTTTCCAAAAGTAGAAGATCAAATTCAGGATAATAGCAGTTTGAAATAAGGGAAATATTGCAATTTGATGTTGTGAGAAGGAGCACATGGAAATTCCTCCTACAGTTCAGAGAGAAAAAGAAACAAAACTCATCTATCCCTCTGCCTATGATTTTTTTTGAAATTGTTGTTTTTCTCCTCACCTAAGCACTTCAGACACCACTCAACACCATGCCAAGAGGGTTTATGAGGAAGGAGCCCTTGAACTCCAACCAACTACATGAGCACCCTGAGGTGGTGGCCCTTTTCACCAGGGAAAATTGGATGATTTTCTTTGAAAGGATACATGGATATGATGATGAGGTAACTGAAGAATTTATGATGGCCTTACAACCCCATTCGAAAACACATGCCACCATCAGTTTTAGGGGTCTGTCCCTAGAACTCACCCCTGATTTTATCAGTCGAATCACAAGCCTTCCACCTGGGCTCCCTTGGAGCAAGGAGGAAAAAGCATTGGGACAGGTGGCCAAGAAGACATTTTTTCAACTTGGGGAGGATCCTGTAGAGGATAAAAATAGGGTCAGAAGGACAAGCTTTCCTCATCCATGGAATGAAGTCAGCTACCAAATAATGAAATACATAACTTGTGAAGGAAGGTTCAACATTATTTATGGTTATCACTTCAGGTTACCACATGAATTGAGGTATGGGATGGACCTACCTCCAGTTAGAAAGTTGAGTCTCTCATATTTCCTCCTCCAGTCTTTAATAGAATGTAGTACCAAGCTAAATGCAGGAGTCCCGGACCAATTGGCCCACCATGGGCTCATCAAACTATTGGTAGAAGATGCCTTACATACATATACCATTCCCATAGCTTGGGAAATTTTCAGAAATATGTCCAAAGATGATGACATCAAGACTTTGACTGAGGATATCAGCCCCTCTGGCAGTGAGGAGGAGGGAGAGAAAGAGGAAATTGAGGAAGAAGTGCATGAGGAGACACCACATATTCAAACAGAAGAAGAGCAAGAAACAGAGGAGGAACAAGAACCATAAGAGAAACTTGAAAACCCCACTGTAATACCTAAAGCAGAAAGGAAGACCACCCTAAAGACAGAGAAGAGGAAAAGAATAGAAGTGAGAAGAAAAAGCCTAAGAAATCCCAAAAGAGGACTACCACAAGCAAGGCAGGAACTCGACAAGAAAAAGAGAGGCCATTTCCAAAAACAGCAAAAATACAAGTAGAAACAGTAGGCACGAAAAAGACAGCAGAAGATGAAGGGGAACAACAGCAGGAAGAAACATCCCCTGAGACATTGGCAAAAGAAGCAACAGTTGTACTGGCTGCATTAAGCACTCCAACAAAACAAAAAGGAAAAAGAAAGAGAGCAACATCCATGTACTTTAAAGCCAAAAGGAGCGCCAGGATAAAGGTGGGCAAGCCCCAACCTCCACCAAAAGAACCTATAATAAGTGAGGATGCACCTACTAAGAAAAAGGAGGAATCCCCCTCCAAAATATCTATCACTTATGAGAGAAGAAGTCCCAAAACTTCCACCTGGAAAGAAATAATCAAACTGATGGACACTAAAATAGTTCTACAAGAAGCTAAGACCTCTCTACAGGAAACACTGACCAAGCTAAAGGAGATTGAAGAATTGGAAGAGGAGGCAGTGAAACAGTCACAAGAAGAAGACAAGACTAAGGAGATACCTGAACCAAGCCCTCAACCTAATTTGGGCTGATATTACAACTTGCTAGATGGTGGGAAGATCATCCCACATAAATTCGCTATACCCCTTTTCTTTGAATTAGAACAAGAAAGAATTAGAATGCACACCTGGATGAAAATTGCTAAATCCAAGGGAGTTGCAGATATAGGCCACATGGAGGAACAACTGAAAGAATTAAGAAGGGAGTTGGCAATGGTGAGACACACTGAAAACATTAAAAGAGCCCAGTTAGAAGAGGAAAATGCACTACTAAAAAGGTAGTTACAGCAGCAGGAAACTCAAGGGGCAGACATAACATAGATTTCTGAAGAGCGGCAACTATAGGAAGGTACCCTAGCAGACAAGGAAGTAGCAAAAACATAGCAGCAAGAGGGAGAGCCACAGCCTGATGTGGAATTTATGATAAAGTAGCAACAAGAGAGGGAGTCTCAAGCAACAACTGAAATGTTGATGATGAAACAGTAGTTGCAGGAGAGAGAAGCCTAGATGGCCTGCATTGCCAGCTGGGCAATGGAAGCCTTGCAATGTAGACAACCAGTCCGATCTTATGCATTATGTCTTAAAGACCAATGGCTCAGTTCCAAACAAAAACATTGGCCCAAAGGGGCATAATCCCTTTCCAAAATTATGGTCAGTTTATGCATCTGTGTGCTACTAGTTCGGCTGAAGACAAGGCCAAATTAGCAGAATTTTACTTACATAATATGGCACTCCTTGATATGAACTTTTGGTACCCCAATGCTGCATTGGGAGATGTATAGCTCATGGATATGGCTTCTTGGATGAGCCATGAGGAAAAAAGAGCAGTGGAAGTTCAACAAATCATGGCCAAAGAACTGAATGGGCCCCTACTAATCAGGGAAGAATCGGAAGACCCCTCAGCTCTCATATATGCTCATCAACACCTTGCCAACAACCCTCAAGTTCTCTCGGATTATGTCGAAAGGCAAGCGCAAGCTATCGCCCATTTTGAAGATATGGAAAGATTATTTGGTGATGATTGCCTTCATGCTTGTATGAGGAGATGGACTACATTATCCTATAGCTTAAAGATTAGGGAGTATCACTCCCCAACCAGAATGAGGGCGGCTTTGGTGAGAGTGCCTCTGTACAAACAATCAATGCAGAACTTGAAAGCCAACTGGATTGGCCTTAAGTTCAGTCCTCCACTACTCTTAGGACTACTGGAAGGGGTTAAGGAAGAAGAAGAACATAGGCAATGGGAAGAAGTAGACAGAAAGGTAGGTTTTCATGACAGGGAAGAGGACATCACCTCAAAAGCATGGGATGTCAAGGAAGCTGTTAAAGCCATCAAGGATGAAGAATTGGATTAGTTGCTCAGAGGATGAGCAACCCATTCAGCAGGGGGGTGATGATGAGCCCCAGAAATGGGTAACTATATGGGCTCATTTTGCCTATTGTTTCCATTTAATCCACCATTCTCCATAATTTTGTGCATTTTTTGAATGTATTTATGTTAATTGAGTGAATGGGGATAGTCAGTTTACCACAAAGTCTAATTAGTGTTTATTGCAGATTTTTGGACATTTTTGGACCAAGACCAGGCATTTATGATCAGATTGATAACCAAAACTCAAAGAAACTAGGCTGAGGACTTATAGGAAAGGGTTCCTTCTGTATTGATGACCCCTTCCTCAAGTTCTCCACTAGTAGCTTAGAGTTCAAAGGCCACCACATTGATGATCAGAAGGGCAGCCAAGCAAGTCCAGTGAAGTTGTTGTTATCTACAGTTTTGGCAGCTGAGTTCCTAAAGTTTAGGAGGACTATTGGGAGTCCTCACTTGTATAAATAAGAAGGCCTCAGGCCTCAGTAGGTTAGCTATTGAATAGTCTATTTTCACACTTTAGTGCAGCTCTACATTCAGCTCATTTTCGAGCTCTTTTTGTAGACAATTTGTGATGTGACTATTATTTTTTTGATCAATGAAGATGAATCCAACCTTGAACCAGCACTGACCTTTCGAAAGGGGCTGTAGCTATTGGGGTTGGGCCCAACCCAAGTGCCCAGTACCTCCTTCTTGTATTTATATGTGTTTTTCTTGCATTCATGAAATAATTTCTGTTGTTTAGAGTAAATCTTGCTTTATTACTTAGGATGTTTTTGATGATTAGAATAGTTGTTCTAGTTTCAAGATTGATTAGATAGTTTGCTACAATAATAGAAGAAGATTCACAAAAAGGCTACCAATCAGGCTTTGATCTCCTTTCTCCCTCTGTGGGACCATGAATTGAGACCAAGGCACTCTTGATGCCACCAAAATATTGTTTTTGCTTTCCAATGCAATTGCTAGTGAGAGATTTCGAGTTGGAGAGATTAATGTGAGTTGTATTTACTTAATTAGATCTATTCTTGTTCAATTTTTGTAGCCTTCTTACATAACTTCCTGTCCATAAAGTTCTGTTCAGCACTTTTCTGGTTTTTAGGGCAAAATTAGGTTAAAATAGGTAGAACTATGTTCTTTTAATTCTCCTTGAATCAGTTTTTAGAAGCAAGTGTGTAGCTCACTCAAATACCATTCCAGATTATCATCCTTTCATCACCCAACCTACTCCATTCCATCTCTCAAGGTTTTCTCCACTCTTTCGCCACACTTTCCCAAACAACCCTAATTTCTACATTTTTGTGCAAAATTGCTTTCTTATCCTTCATGTGTGATCCTCATTGGTAGAGTCCTAGACCCTCTAACACCCTCATCCAACCTTCATTTCCTTTTTCCCAGCATTTTTCCTCCTCCAAACCTTCAAAAACCACTTTTGGCCTCTTCCTGTAGAACTTCCTGTAGAATTTCCTGTAGATCCCCTGCAAACTTCCTATAGAAGTTAATGCAAGCTATTTTTCAAAGTCCGACCTCAATGGAAATCTCCAGAAGGGTGCTAGGGACTCCTTAGGTCCTCTCCACACCCTCCTCATCATATGCAACAGCCAACTCCAACTCCCTTCGCCACCAAACCTCTGCATAGTCAAATAGTTAAAACACAAGCATAATAATTCTGCATAAAATTGCTCAAAAGTATAAAAAGATGCTTCTTCCACATTTTCCTTTAGAAGTAGTGTAAGCACATGCATTTTACCCTGAAAATAGTCCATGGCATCCATTTCAGTAGTTTCAACTCTTTTTCCGGCAAAAGTAGGGTTAGTGGGTAAAACTAGGGTTTGCTAGGGTTTGCCTTTCCTTTTAGTTTTCATCTTCTTTCTGCAAGTTGAATAGCCTCCTTTGAGATAGCTTTCTTCCATCACAGCTAAAAGCTTCTTCTGAGAACTCATAGAAGTTGGCTTAAGCTCCCAGCGAACTTGTGCCAGCTAATCAAGTGATAGCTTGCAGTAAGAGCTAGTACTTGTGCATACAGCACCGTCGCTTCCAAATTTGTTACAAACTACCGGGTAGATAAAAGTAAAGAAGGGAGACCTAGGAGTTGCAACATTATTGCTACAATACTAGAGCTCACCAACTGGACCAATTCTCACTATTGTGAAATCTCTTTGTTTCAAAGGAGAAACAAAAGACAACACAATTAGTGCGTTTATTAGTGATTCCGAATTTTTTCTCACCTGACCAATGACTACTAGATTCTCTTATGAGTTGTACTACCTGTTGTAGTGACTACAACCACCCTCCAAAATTTTTCCTACGCCTTTCTTGAAGCCTCCCTACCAACCTTACACAACACTTTGTCTTGCTTCATCAAGTACTCAAGCTTCAAGTGTTTTCCTCCAACAAAGACAGCCTGTCGATCACAGTTGATCCATTCCCCTCACAAGCTACTCACTTGAACTTGGTCTAGTTGCAGTTTGAGTAGCTTACCCTTGAAATTCTCACATTTCTAAAGGGAAACCAGCCTTCCCACCAGGAAATACACAATCCTCTTTAACAACCTGCTGGGCTCTATGATTGCGCGATCCTACCAGCCAACCCTCCTAGAAGGATTTGCGCAAATTTTCGCACCAATAGGTTCTTCAGCCCAGGATTTTTGCAAATTTTAGCAGTAGTCAACTGCTCTACCCAGGAATTGCGCAAATCTCCTTGGAAGCCATCCTAGCTCCTAGCTAAAAATGCACATTTTTCTACAGTAATCAAGCAATCTCTTGCATGTGTAGCTGAGCTAACCGGTTCCCTCCAGGACTAAGAAAAACAGACTTGCATGTATGGGACACTTCTCCCAAGGCAACATGCAAAGGCATCCCTTGTTTCAGGGATCTATGATTAGCAGTTGGAGGTTACATGCAAGGAGAAATTCTGAAACCTCCCACCAAGTGTTGCTTCCCCTAGATTTGTGGCATGCATGTCACAACCTCAATGATATCAAAACTCATCAACCGTATGCTACAAATCTCATTCCTCACATCAACCTTGTAGCTCTAACATCCCACATCACATCTAGGAGTAGTTGACACATTCAGCTCAGATCTTTTGGCGTAAGCTCACTTCGCATGCCTTGTGCTGCATTTCTGTCACTTTTTTGTGTATTCACTTGTGTGAGTGTTTTGTTCTTGATTTCTTTTAACGCTTGATGTCATTTACACGTATTCTTGCTTATCCTAGCTTTGTTACAATTTTCGTTGCTATCTCACTATTGTCGCATGCATGAAACTATTTTGCATAGACGTTCGCCCAACCAGCAAACTGCCTCACCCACATGCATGTTGATATGTTTGCTGAATATTTCATTCATGTTTTGCATTCACTGTCAATCACTTCTTCTATCACTTAGTGTCACCATCCATGTACTGTCTTAGTTGCTTTTAGTTTTCTGTCGGCGAGTCAGGCTAACCTTGGCCTAGACTCTACCTTCACCAAGGCCGCATTGCGCAATCTGGGGAAGGAAGGCTCACCTTCCTCTCCAGATTTGCACATTCCTACCCAACACTAGCCTCTAAGACTGTTTTTAACATTTATTTAGGACAATGGCTGCTTGGATCAAGAAATTGTGCAAATCTGTCCCTAGGCCAACAGTCCTTCCCAGCTGGAATTGCGCAATGCAAAATCCCAACAGTTAGCAGCCAGACTGGACTATGCATTGCATAGTTCTAGTCATTAGTCAGTCTCTCAGCAGCCCAGACTGTGCCTTGTGCAGTATTGGCAATTGGTCTCCCAACATTCTAGCTGAAATTGCCCAACCTTCATGATCATTCACCTAGGTATGTTGCAAATCAGTTCTCATGTTCATTCTAGTTTTCGACTAACAAATTTATTGCTATGAGTATTGCCATATATCTAGATATCATATAGTGTAGGTGAAGAGTCATGAGGGTAGTTGAACTGTCACAAAGGGGAATGTCAAGGGACACCCCACTCTTTGCCATAAACAGTCCCTCATAACTCATTATATAGGCTTTTGGTCAGCCAAGCTTCTACTAAGACTATCTTGAAGAAGGCTTGGGCAGTGTTGTAATGTGTGTTGGCTTCTCCACTACACTGAGCTAGTACGTCTCTTTGGAGGAGTAGGCAGATGTGGCTGTAACGATCCACTATTGGGGCTAGCAGGTTTACATGGTGTATTGTATGATTGTGACTTACACTTGTTTAATAATAAGAACCAACACATTTTGATGCATATTTTGTTATTGTAGTTGGATTGCTCCTATTGCCTTAATAATATATTTTGTTTAACTTAGTACTTGTATATGAACTGATTTGTATGCAATTATATGAATCATGTTGTTAATGTGTTGCACATGTTGTTAATATTTTCACCGTCCTTGTCGACTACTCTGTCGTTCATCAGATAGACCTTTCTCATGTACCTTGCTATATCAACCCTCACACTCATCTCGGACTGATATGTGAGTGTTGTTCGTGTTATCTTACCTTGTATGTTGTGACTGTGGCATCCAAGTGGACGCTCCACTGAAATTTGTGCATGTCCTTTGTGTGGTGTGTTGCTAGCCGAGTTGGAACTAATCCATTTCAACCTAGAACTCACCTTCACATTCCTTCTCCCTTCGAAGTGTTAGAACCTCTCGTACACATTCCTTGATTCTATACATCATTCGCACCCTTTGCTACTGACAGAGTTATCTTACTTGCCTCTGTGCGACATCATGGTTAAGGCATTACCTTATGACCCACTATTGGGACTCCTACACCAAATAGTCTGATGTCTAATTGGGACTTCTTACCGGGGAGATCTCCTTGACATGTTGGCGGGTCTAGCACCATCAACATTTCTGGCACTAGAAGGAGGGCCTAATGATAAGCAGTGTCCTCTCATCTAGTTTTGAACCTTTCCATATCTTCCATGGAGTCTTGCATTCTTCTTCCCCCAAGGTGTTTTTCGAATCGTGATGATGTCTCCATCTCGGGGAAGATTTTTGATCTCTTATCCACTCACATGTATGATGGTGAAGGAAAAGTGGCTTGGCCTGAGCACTTAGATAACTTTATTTCCATGATTCATGGGGAAGATGAGTTTACTCACAAACAAGTCAATTTGCTGCTTGCATTCACACTTCATGAATCTCCATTCCATTGGGTGCTCAGCCTACCATCTCACATCATGCACTCATTTGAGCACTTCTGTGATCTTATCGAAGACATGTTTTATCATTTTGATCCAGACCATCTTGACTAGAAACTATTACAACAATGGAGGGCTCCACATGAACATGTTATTGATTTTTGGCAATGCTTCCGTTACTTACAGTTTCAAGCTCCAAGGAGCCAGATGAAGTTCGCTTATCTCTGGGACCAGTTCGAGTACTGACTTAAGATATATTCTCATCCCAAGAGAAAGCTTGATTTCAAGCTTTGCTTAACCTTTTTCATTGATGGAACTACGCAATCTCATGTGGGAGTAGGCACTATCTCAATGGGGTTTCCTCCTCCCTCTCATTCAATAGTTCCACCATCGCCCAGTGATGTTGAGGATCATGTTTGTACACCTTTTCATCCTTCACACTCTCGCAGCATCACTCCACTCCATTTTCACACAGATTTAGTTATGAGTCCTTCGAGTTCCCATATGCATTCTTTTCTTCGATCTCCATCTTCACACTCAGGTGTTCCTGTGGATGATGCTCTCTTGTGTTCCCCAGACTCTTCACTTGTTGTGAATGAGGAACAACCCACTGAAGAAGTTGGTGTTGCACAACCAAAATGTGCTATCATTCATGAAGAGTATGAGTGGGAGATTGAACATCAACACTCGGCAAAGGATGACTCCCTTCCATCTAAGTGCCCTCCATTCTTTCCTAGCTTCTTTGGTGAACCTGCCATCCATGATTTTGCATGTATGTCTTCAACAATGGATGCACCCATTATTGATCACTCGCAGGACTCACCAGATTTTAGTCCATCATTCAACAATGGAGAGGATAAGTTATTCATTGAAGATATACTTGATCCTTCATCTGTCTTTTCTGGAAACACAGAGGATGAGTTCGTTCACTTTTCATCTACCCCTCTGTTTGATTCATCCGATCATGAGGATGCCGAAGAATTCATTGACTTTTTTCAACATGGCAACCATGATCCATTTGCTTCCAATTTTTATCATGATCACAAATCTATCGTAGTTAACTTTTCAAAGCCACTGATGTATGATGATCTACCTGATGATGAACTTGAGACGCCCAAGACTATCGAGGCACTTCAGCCTGAGCTAATGGCAATGTGAGGCCCTTACTCTCTTGAGGTTAGTCTCACTTCCGATCATGAAATTGTTCAATCACCCAAGGCTCCTCCTCACTCATATATATGCATTGAAGAACCATCTCACACACAGATCACACCTCCTCCACTCGAACTGCACAATCCCATTTCTCATGCTTCAGAGGAGTCTTACATTGCAAGCACTCATTCATGACACAAGTTGTCTTTATTTCTTTCGTTTACTTCCATGTCACAGTTGAGAGTGTGCTTATGCTGCCAAGTTGCACATAATGTCACACAGCACCATGAGAAGTCCACAAACTGTCTGTCATGCTCCTCCACTCACTTATGTCATGTGGGCACTATGAAACATGAAGTGTGGTTGTCTTCATTGTTATACCTTTCTTTCTTGCTCGTTCACACCATTGGGTTGCTCACAGAACAAGCCTTCACCAACATGGGTCTACCAAAGCGTTGGCGGATGCATTGGAAGTATCACTTCACGTGATGAGGCCCATGCACCGTTAGTATAGGAGTAGGAGTAGTGTTTTCTTTTAGTTGTTTGCTTGCATGCTTGTTTTCTTACTGTTGGCATTAAGGTTCTGGTATGATTTCAGATGTTGTACTTGATGGCAAACACCCATGGCATGGCTCTCATTTTGATGAAAATAAAGAAGTACGCAGGAGAACAGTTCAGAAGGTGCGTACCCGCAGGTATTCCGTGCAGGGACCGCGTCCAAATACGCTGGTAACCCATTTATGGGGTGCGTACCCCGTGCACACATTCCAAGGCAGTTAAGCGCCCACCCGTGGGGTTTCTCAGTGGTATTTAGCCAGCTGTATTGGGTTATCATGGTTTTGGCCCGCGGTATTGATTATTTTATTATTATTATTGAGCCCCATGATCCTTGATTTGAGGAAGAGCTAGCCTATATAAAGCAAAGGAGATCATTTGGCTTAAGTATCTTTTGTGTCTTTGAATATCTTAAGATCTGATCTATTGGGTTCTCGGTTCTTAAAAGATTGATTTATAAAGGAGAAGTCAGAAGCGAATTGGCGAAGGGTGATCTCTTGAGCACAAGTTCAGATCTGAGCATCTGAGGTTATTTCAGCCCTAGTCCAAGGTACGCAGAGGCGCCGAAAGGTTCAGTGCGCAGGTACGCAGAGGCGCCGAAGGTTAAGTGCGTGGGTACGCAGAAGCGCCGAAGGCTATGTGCGTGGGTACGCAGAAGTGGAGAAGTCTCAGTGCGTAGGTACGCAGGGAGACAGTGGTTCAGGTGCGTGCTTTCTGAGAAGCACGCGGCGCGATTATTCTTCTGGGTGCGTACTTTCTGAGAAGTACGCGGCGCGATATTGTTTTGGGTGCGTATTGTACGCAGTTCAGTGAAAGGAGCAGTGCGTGGCCACGCAGTCCAGAAGAAGGAGATCTGCGGGTATACGCAGAGAAGCAGAAGGTTAGCTGCGTAGCGACGCAGGCCAGTAAGGGAAGAACCGTGTATCTGTGTTAAGATCTTCTGTTGGTTGAATTTTTCTGTTGATAAGGTGTTCTGGGTTCTGTTCTATTATTGTTGATCTGGTTATTACAAGCTGACTGTATAATTTACATGTACTTGATGAGCATTTGATGTATATGGATCCAGTTTGAAAATTTATGAAAAGTGGTCCTTGAAAAGAAGTAGGGGGTTGTAGCTCCCTTTCAGGAGAGACTGGAAAATGAGAGAGAGTTGTAGCTCTCAGCAGGTTGCAGCCTGCGTACTGGTAAAGGACTGCACCAGTGCAAGATCATTGTAAAAGGAGTTTCTAATTTGAAAGAAGATAGAGACATATTGCAGCAGGTGGTTTTTCACCCACATTGGGTTTCCACCTTATATCTGGTGTTCTTTGATGTGACTGTCTATTTTTCTTGTTCATGCTCATTGTTTATGGTATTGGTATGCAAAAATAATTCAAAGTATAAATAAGAAAGATTTGGTAAAAGAATATAATAATACTGATTCACCCCCCCTCTCAGTATTATTGTCAACAATTGGTATCAGAGCAGGTCCTTCAGAGAAGCTTGATCGCTTGAAGGTAGATCGTTCATCATGAGCAACTACGAGAGAGAAGCATCAATCAGGCCACCAGTGTTTGATGGGACAACCTTCAATTATTGGAAGGTAAG
>APFE031640370.1:5158-18440 GCA_000404065.3 Pinus taeda | reverse complement strand
AGCTGACTATATAATTTACATGTACTTGATGGTCATTTGATGTATATGGATCCAGTTTGAAAATTTATGAAAAGTGGTCCTTGAAAAGAAGTAGGGGGTTGTAGCTCCCTTCCAGGAGAGACTGGAAAACGAGAGAGAGTTGTAGCTCTCTGCAGGTTGCAGCCTGCGTACTGGTAAAGGACTGCACCAGTACAAGATCATTGTCAAAGGAGTTTCTAATTTGAAAGAAGATAGAGACATATTGCAGCAGGTGGTTTTCACCCACATTGGGTTTCCACCTTATATCTGGTGTTCTTTGATGTGACCGTCTGTTTTTCTTGTTCATGCTCATTATTTTATGGTACTAATATGCAAAAATAATTCAAAGTATAAATAAGAAAGATTTGGTAAAAGAATTAGATAATACTGATTCCCCCCCCCCCCCTCTTAGTATTATTGTCAACACTTACATGCTTTGTCTGCTTGATTGTTAGCTTGCTTGTTTGTTTGCTTGCTTTGCTTTCACCTTTTCTTCTTCTTTTTTTTGGCTTTATTGTTAGTTCGTTCACTTGTTTCATTCATAGGTTAGTTGGCATGAAACCATGTGTGACTCATGAAATGATCTAGGTAAAGTACAAGAGGGTTTGTATAGCTATCACTACTTGGATATCTATCATATTGCCTCTGTATGATGAACTTGTTACTCATAGTCCATGATACCTCAAAGAAAAATATGTACTCTTCAAAGTGAACCTTGGTGTAAACACAAGACTCACATGCTAACAAGTGTCACCTTCTCTAGTCAATTGTTTTTGGGTTAACCCTTTTCAGCTCAGTCAAGTAGAGTAAGGTGAGGGGGAAATCCTTAGCAGGCATGTTAGAGATATAATAAACTACTTCTCTATTATACCAACCTCTTTTTATCTGAATAATTTGGGATCCCTCTTCCTCCTTTGAAATGAATAAGTGCTATATGAAGTGAAAATGAAAAAAATGAAAAGTAAAAAAAAAAAAATTCAAAATGAAAAATGAATAAGTCGAAAGAAGAGAGAGGCTTCATGCACAAGGAGGTGATGCAAGTAACTATGTTGGGGTACTGACCAGGCTCACTCACAGTGGAGCAACACCAGAGATGAAACTAAGACTCTCACGGCTATATTGCTTGTGCACCTATATATCCCTCAACCCCAATCGAAACAACTGTGTTTCCTTAGCCTGGATTGTGTGTCCATCGACCAAGAGTCTAGTAGGTGCTACATATTACAATCAAACTAGTGTGAAGCCAAGATGAGCTGAGAGTTGAATAATACTTCCCCGAGTGTTAGACTTCCCTTTCACAAAAAAGGTCTGTTCAGAGAGTTGGAGTTCTACCAGTGTGTCACCAAGTTTTGTAGAGGCTACAACCACCCTCCAAAATTTTTCCTTAGCCTATTTTGGAGCCTCCCTACCAACCTTACGCAACACTTTGTCTTGCTTCATCAAGTACTCAAGCTTCAAGTGTTTTCCACACACAAAGGCAACTTGACGATCATAGTTGATCCACTCCCCTCATAGGCTGCTCAATTGGACTTGGTCCAACTGCATGCTACGAAGCTTCCCCTTGAAAATTTCACATTTTTGGAGGGAAACCAGCCCTCGTTCTAGGAATTGCCCAATTCTCTTTGACATCCTATTAGGCTCCAGTATTGCGCAATCCTACCAACCAATCCTCCCAATAGGATTTACGTAAATTTTCCCAATAGTAGGTTGTTCAGCAAAGGATTTGTGCAAATATAGGTAGCAGTCAATAGCTCTACCTAGAAATTGTACAAATCTCTTGGGCAGCTAGCCTAACTCCTAGCCAGAAATGCACAATTTTCTCTAGCAATCGAGCAGTCTCTTCCGTGTACAGCTGAGTTGACCGGTTCCCTCGAGGACTGAGCAAAACAAACTTGTGTGCATGGGCCACATATCACAAGGCAGCATGCAAAGGCATCCCTTTTTTCAGTGATCTATAATTAGTAGTGGAGGTTATATGTAAGGAGAAATTCCGAAACCTCCCACGAAGTGTCGCCTCCCCTATATTTGTGGCATGCATGTCAAAAACTTGTTATCAAAACTCATCAACCGGATGCATAGAGCTTATTCCTAAAATCAACCTTCTAGCTTTGACATCCCGCATCACATCTAGGAGCAGTCGGCACATTGAGCTCAGCTATTTTGGGGTAAGCTCACTTCCCATGCCTTATGTTGCATTTCTGTCTCTTTTCATGTATTCGCTTGTGTGAGTGTTATTTATTTTATTTCTTTGAACACCTGCTGTCATTTACATGTATTCTAGCTTATCCTAGCTCTATTTCAATTTTTGTTTCTATCTCACTATTGTCGCATGCATGTAACTGTTTTGTAGAAACGTTCACCTAATAGAAGAACTACCTCACCCACATGCTTGTTGATCTATTTCCTGAATATTTCATTCATGTTTTGCATGCACTGTCAATCACTTATGTTATCACTTAGTGTCTCCATACATTTACTGCCTTAGTTTCTTTTAGTTTACCTTCAGCAAGTCAGGTCAACCTTGGCCTTGACTCTGCCTTCACCAAGGCTGCACTGTGAATTATGGGGAAGCAAGGCTCACCTTCTTGTCCATATTTGCACATTCCTGCCCAACGCTACCCTCCAGAACTATTTTTCACATTTTTGGAGAATGCTAGCTACCTGGCTCAAGAAATTGTGCAAATTTGTCCCTAGGCCAGCAGTCCTTCCCAATTGGTATTGCACAATGTGAAATCCCAACAGTCAGCAGTGAGAATGGAATGTGCATTGTGTAGTTCCAGTAGTCAGTTAGCCTCTCAACAACCTGAACTGTGCCTTGTGCAGTCTTGGCAGTCAATCTCCCGACCTCCCACCCAAAATTGTGCAACCTTCATGATCATTCACACCGGTATGTTGCAAGTCAGTTCTCAGGTTCATTCTGGTTTTCGACTAACAGATTGCTTTCTATGAGTGTTTCCAAGTCTCCAAGTACCGTAGGTGTTCATCTACCTCTTACTAGTGTAGGTACAATGGCTTCCAGAAGAGCAGAGATGAAGACACCATTCAGAGCACACTTTGGGATGCAGTCGATTAAGTGTCTATGAGATTGCCTACTCATGAAGACATCAAGTTGTTTGTGGACAAGGAAATCAAGAAGTAGCATCATAGTGAGCAAGATCATGAACAATAGCTGAAGGCAGCATAGCGAGTGTAGCGAACACAACGAATGAAGCAAACATAGCGAATGCAAGAGGAAGGTTGTTGACAACATAGAGGCAGAGCAAAGTTGCAATATCAAGAAGATCCATAGATAATGAAAGTAGCTTTGGAGACTCAGGCTATGAAGTGATGGCGTGACATGAAGATCGTGTGAAGGCAGAAGATGGAACAAAGAAGGAGGTACATGTGATGAAGTAGCAACTCAGGAATAACATGAAGATGCATAGATATTCCAATGAGTTGTAGGAGGAACAGGAACAACAGTAGGTGCAACATGCACTCACAGATGAAACTGCACCAGTACAATTTAAGGATTTATCCCAATAGCTGACACAAAGCAAACATGGTGAGCATTGTTTTTTATCACATGCAAAGGATCCAGCAGCATCCATGTAGTTGAGCACACACATGCAATCCAACCCATTCAACACAATCACCAAGGTGAAGACAAGAAGCAAGTCCAACTAGAGATGAACATTTACTTCGACAAGTTGATGTGCATGACCACCAGCACACCCTTGAAGATGAGCACGAACACTATGCATCAGTGTCTTCCCGGTTCAACCATACCCAAGAATACCATGCGCATGTTAGTAGACAAGTTGCACAAAGGGGCCGAACCAATGCACCGGTTGCAACAGAGGCAGAGTTTGCTTCAGCAAGATGTCACCATGACGTGCATGCACACAGTCATGTATGACCAAGCTTGGCATCAGCTCACCACCTTCACCATCACAAGCATGTCAAAGAGTTGGTCTCATCACAGCAGACTAAGCATGAGTGATGTCTTGCAAGGCTTTCTCAAGCCATGTTGTCTCACATGAGTACATGTGCATTGTTTTGTTGAGTCATGTCAAGTGTAAGTCAAGTGTCAATGGTTGGAAGTAATAATGATGGAGTAGGTGAAGAGTCACGAGGGTAGTTGAACTATGAAAAATGGGAATTTCAAGGGTCACCCCACCCTTTGCTGTAAATAGTCCCTCATAACTTGTTGTATAGGATTTTGGTCAGCCAAGCTTCTACTAAGACTATCTTGAAGAAGGCTTGGACAGTATTGTAATGCACCTTGGCTTCTCCGCTACATGAAACTAGTACATCTCTTTGGAGGAGCAGGCGAATATGGTTGTACCATTCCACTATTGGGGCTAGCAGGTGTACATGGTGTATTGTATGTTTGTGATTTACACTTCTTTAATAATAAGGGCCAACACATTTTCATGCATATGTTGTTATTGTATTTGGACTATTTTGGTTGCCTTAATAATATATGTTGTTTAACTTACATACTTGTATATGAACTTATTTGTATGGAATTACATGAGTCTTGTTGTTAATGGGTTGCATATGTTGTTAGTGTTGTCACCATTCGTGTCAACTGCTCTGTCGGACATCACACATACCTTTCTCATGAACCTTTCTATATCAACTGTCACACTTGTCTCAGACTGATCCATGCGTGCTATTCATGTTATCTTACCTTGTATGGTATGGTTGTCGCATCTGAGTGGACTACTCCACTGGAAGCTATGTATGTACTTTGTGTGGTGTGTTCCTAGCTGAGTTGGGACTGATCCCTTTCAACCTGGAACTCACCTTCACCTTCCTTCTCCCTTCGAAGTGTTGGAGCCTCTCATACACATTCCTTGACTCTCTGCATCAGTCACACCCTTGCTACTGACAGAGTAATCTTAGTTGCCTCTATGTGACATCATGCTCAAGGCATTACCTTACGACTCACTGCTAGGACTCCTACACCAAATAGTTTGAGGTCTAATTGGGAATTCTTATCGGGGAGATCCCCTTGACATGTTGGCGGGTCCAACAACATCAACACTACCCAAGAAGTTATTCAACTAGAAACTAAAACTAAAAACATTCCTATCATATTATTTCATAGTAGTATTCTAGTAGATATTGATCTAGGGAAAACCTTCAATATCAATCCCAACCTATCACCCTCCCAAATTGAACAATTATTAAAAATTGTTCGCAATGAGAAGGAGTCCTTTTCTTAGGAATGCATGGATATGAAGGGAATTCATCCTTGTTTATGTATCCATCACATATATATAAGAGAGGAATGTCGTCTTGTTTGCCAACCACAAATAAGAACATACCTTGCTTTAAAAAACATTGTTAATGGAGAACTACAAAAGCTATTGGATGTTAGGTTTATTTATCCAATCTCTCACAACCAATGGGTATCCCCATTAGTCATCATCCCAAAGAAAAATAGAAAGTGGAGGATTTGTGTCAATTATAGGTAATTAAATAAAGCTACCCAGAAATATTATTTTCCCTTACCTTTCATCGACCAGGTTGTCAACACGCTAGCTGGAAAGAAGTTCTTTTCTTTCTTGGAAAAGTTTAGTCGATACAACCAGATCTAGGTAACTCTTGAAGATCAAGACAAGACCACTTTTACTTGCCCTTGGGGAAATTTTTCGTACCGAATCCTCCCATTTTGACTCTCTAATGCACCTTATACTTTCTAACCGGAAATATAGGGAATCTTCTCTGATTTGATTAATGACAGTATCAAAATTTACATGGATGATTTTACCCCTTATGGTGATTCTTCTGAAGATGGTTTTGAAAACTTAGAAAATCTATGTAAACGATGTAAATAGACTCACGTTTCTCTCAGCATTGTTAAATGACATATTATGATGGAAGAAGGGATCATCCTAGGGAATTTACTTTTAGCTATAAGAAGACGGGTTGACCCTACTAAGGTCGAGGTAATCATAAATATTCCCACTCTAAAGACACAGAAAATGGTATGTGATCCAAATGGATCCTAGAAAACCCTCTAAGTCTTCAAACATTCAAAATTATTGCAAAAGAAGAACCTGTTAAAAAGTCGGATTACACTATCGGGAGGTAAAAACATGAAGAAAATAGTGAAAATAGAGTTATCGAAGCTTAAAGCAACTTTGCATCTGAGCCGTCAAATCTGGTCTATCAATGGTCTAGATCCGATCGGAAAAATGCAATCGGCAGTGGCAAAGGGAGGCTATCTGTGGATACCACAAGGAATACGTGACAGTGATCAGTAGGGTCAACGAGGACCATCGATCAAGCACACAAATCAATGGCTTAAGTTGACTCACAATATCGTAATCGTGATCATAGAGGAGCACTTACAACGGCCTAGGGATATGTGCATGCGATTGCGATCAATTGAATCGCAACATCGCATCGACACATTACAATGGAGAGGGGCCGATATAGATATAACTCAGGATAGCCAGACCTAATAACATTATAAATGATATTTGATGTAATTTGAGATCCGGAAAATAGGGTTTTCCTTTGTATTTGTGATTTTGGTTAAATAAGGGAAATACAAAGGATAAAGCGTTGATGTGATGAAATCGGACCCGAAAGGGTTTGTTAATGCAAATACATATATTTTCAAGTCTGATATGAACGGGATTTTCATATTTTAATGTATTTTCAAATATAAAGGAAATCACAAAATAGGGAGGATTTCGAGAGGACCGAAGGCTATAAGTGGTTTGGGTTGGGCTCTGCCCAATCCCATATAGTGGCTGCCACGTGTCTAGGCCCTGGAGAGAGAAAACCACCTTTATTGGGTAGTTAACCCCCATACAAAAGAGCTGCCATAAATGAACCACATTCTTTGGATCTAGATCTCCCATATCAACGGTGGAGATGTGATAATCGACATAAAGGCGGACCCAATAGGAGTTATAAGGCAAAATCGATAGCATTTCAAATCCGATAAACGGAAGTTTGGCGATTTTTCCCAGTTTTTAGTGTATTTCTCTATGAACACAGAGAACGTTGTTTCTGGGGATTTCAAAGGCTTGATGACCCATTCCATTATAGAATAGGTGGCCACCATCCCTGAAGGAATTTAGCAATGATTTCTAACGTAGAGAGGGGGATCTGAGCAGATAGACGCCGGGAAGCCAAAGAGCCTGAGAAGGGGAAACGAACAGACAACACCGATTGGCTTTAAAGCCACAGACTGATAGAGACAGAGGCAAGCAGTGCTAAGATAGAGAAACAGAGACAAAGAGTCAGTCAGGAGAGTCTGTGTACTCAAAAGAGACTTGGGGGATCTAAGTAAAGCCTTATTGTTTTGTATCTGTTGTGTGAGGCTCAATTTGAGCTCACTATTGTAGAACTATGTTTTTGAAGACATAATAGAGAGGTCACCACTGAAAGTTGGACCAGGAGACGTAGCCCAGGAGTGTTGGGTGAACTCCTTACTAAAATTGTTTTGTTTATGTGTGTTGTCTATTATGTTTCTTTTGCTACTTCATTGTCTATGTATTTCGCAATCTTATCAATCCATTACACAAAGTAACATAGGCAAATCCATGCACATGAGTTTGTAATACCTTAATAATTGTCTAAGATCTTATCATCAGATCAGTATGAGGCTTTATTTCTTATGCTGGTTATTATCGACGCTTCATGGAATTTTTTTCTAAAATAACATTTCCACTTTTTCAACTACTATCTAAAGATGCAAGATTTGTGTGGACTGATGCTTGACAATCATCTTTTTCAGGGATCAAGAAATTAGTCTTTGAGGCTCCAATATTGCATGGCCTTGATTGGAAACTTCCATTCCATATCTCTAAGAATGCTTCCCATACAACAGTTGGGGTAGTTTTGGGACAACATGAAGATAATAATCCATATGAAATCTACTACATCAACAAGAATTGAACTCCTATTGAGCTTAACTATACGGTAACTGAGAAGGAATTTTTGGCTATCATTTATGTTGTTAACAAATTTCAGCATTATATTATAGGGTACCCCACCTTTGTGCATACAAATCATTCAGCCATTTGGTATCTGATGAACAAACCTATAACTCCTAGATGAATGACAAGATGGTTATTATTGTTACAAGAATTTGATATCACTATTATGGATAAACCAAGAAAAGATAATGTTATAGTAGATTTATTGTCTAGGATGAATATTAATAATCAAGATACACTTGTAGAAGATAGTTTTCCTGATGAACATCTTTTTGCATTTTCTACTCACATTGCTTGGTATGCAGATGTTGCTAACTATCTTGCTGCAGGTAACATACCTCATCATTTGTCACTCAGGAAACAATGGAGAACTATTTAGTAGAGTGCTTGTTATAGATGGATAGAAGGGTAGCTCTTCTACATTAGACCAGATGAGAAAATTCGACGTTCTGTAGGGGAGGACAAGATCTATGATGTCTTGAAATATGCCCATGATGAACCTTTCAAAGGACACTTACCGATAAACATATCAGTCACAAGGTGCTGCAGATGGGATACTATTGTCAATCTATATTTCGGGATGCTACAAGATATGTTTGGTCATATGACAACTATCAATGAATGGGCTAGCATGTTCGATCAAATGAAATGTCGTTGAAGACTCAACTAGTCCTTAAGCCATTTGAGAAATGGGGCATTGATTTTGTTGAGTCATTTAACCCTCCGTCTCACTAGAAAGTCAATATCCGTTTATGTACAGACTATGTGACGAAATGGGTGGAAGCCAAGGCTGTTTCCAAATCCATTGAACAAACTATCTTAGACTCCCTGTTTGAAGAAATATTTGCTCGATATGGGACTCCCAGGGAAATAGTTTCAAATGGAGGGGCACATTTTACATCGCATTCAACAACATCACTTATGAAGAAATTTGGAATCAAACATCGGGTGAAATCCCCATATCACCCTCAAGCGAATGTTTAGGTAGAGATAACAAATAAAATATTGAAAAATATTCTTACAAATATTGTGGCTAACCATCACCAGAATTGGGTTGAAAAGATCCCTGAAGCACTTTGGGCATATAGAAATACATGGAAGAATACAACTAGGTTTTCACCATATGAACTTGTGTATGAGAAATCCCCTCTATTTCTAGTTGAATTTGAGGTCAAAACACTTAGGAAACCTCTTGAATTAGGACTAGATCTTATTGCACCCCATAAATACCAACTAAATCAGCTCAATGAGTTAGATGAAATCCATTTGGTAGTTGTATAGAACACTGCCACCATCCAGCAGTAACGATCTAAGTCACATGATAAATTTATTAAGAAAATTGTTTTTCAAAAAGGGACTATGTGTTACTATACGATTCCCAATTCAAGGATTTTAAAGGAAATCTTTGCTCAAGATGGATGGGCCCATATGAGATCAACACAATGTTTGAAAATGGAACTGTTAAACTCATAACAATATATGATGCACATAGTCCATTACTTGAAAATGGACATCGCCTCAAGTTGTATCACCATCTGAACTCTAGGGCCATTTTTATTAGACAAATTTACGATGACTTTCATTTTGAAGTCATTTATGCAGAAAATTCTTCCTACACCTCTTCTTGAATAGAAATATAATTAAATAAAAAATAAAATAAAAAGAATGTGTAGATTAATATATATATATATATACTAATAATATGTATAAAATAAAATAAAATAAAATTTTAACTTCTATTGCTGCTCCAGTTGCAGTGCTCTTTTCCCCTTCCCTTGCTGCTACTCCAGTTGCGGTGATATTTTTCCCTTCCCTTGACGCTACTCTAGTTGCAATGATATTTTTCCATTCCCTTGTTGTTACACCAGTTGTAGCACTCTTTTCCTCTCCCATGTAGGTACTCCTATTGTAGCATCTTAGTCATCTCTAGTTGCAGTGATCTTTTTCCCTTCCCTTGCTGCTACTCCAGTTGTAGCGATATTTTTCCCTTCCCTTGCCGCTACTTCAGTTGCAACGATCTTTTTCCGTTCCCTTGCTACTACTCCTTGCAGCGCTCGTTTCCTCACCCTTGCTAGTACTCCTATTACAACATCTTAGTTGTGTCCATTGAAGCATTTTCGATGCTAATACTCCACTGGCACTAATACTCTGTCGATGTTGATACACCAATGGTTTTAATACTCTACTGATGTTCATACTCCACTAGTGTTAATACTCTATCCATGCTCATACTCAACTCGTGTTGATACTCTACCAATGTTGATACTCCACTAGTGTTGATACTCTACCGATTCTAATACTCCAATGACATTGATACTCCACTAAGGTAAGCCATCGGGTACATCCCCAAATAACTTCGTGAATTTAATTGACATTTTAATAAGAACATGGCCAATCAGGTTCAAGGATGGCCATACCTTAGTTGGATGGGAGACTGTATCAAATTTAATTAATAATGATATTGTTGTCGTTATTATCATAACTCATTAAATATCATTTAAATAATTCAATCATATGATTAATATTGTATCATTACCCACTCACATCATATCTCCATCTGTATCCTTCATACATAACAACACTCATTGGAAAATACACCATGTATAGATACACATGCCTACATTAAAATGTGGTCATTTCCAATGTATCGTAATTATTATCATAATTATTACCATGATTACCATTGTTTTAACATAACCCTCTCCCGGATTCATTTCCCTTATCGCCATTTTCATTACCACAAAGTTTCTCGGGTAACTATTCTCTCAATGGTTGGCTACTACTTTGAACACTACTACAGGGTAACTGATAGGTATAATGGGTGGCCAAACTATCATACATGAACCTTAGAATACATAGCAGATACGGTGCCGACCAAAAGTATGGAAAATTTTCCAAAATGTGGGTTGACATACTTACATTGAGTAGTTACATAGATTCGATTGAAAGAGTGAGAGTTGAATTTGTATTGAATCTAGAAGGAAATAGATCTAGGGTCCAAAGATTAGAAGTTCAAGTAATTGAGGAATTCATTCTAGTGGTCAATGGGTTATCAGAGGATGGACATACGTGGTTTATTAGAAGAGAATCATTTCGATACTTTCTAAATATGTTCTTCCAGGCAGGCGAGAATGTGGTGCAGAAAGGAAAGGGATATAATCAAAAATATCTACCACAGTCATAGTCAGATGTCAAATACTTCTTAATCTGATATATCACTTGTGAAGGTTGGTTTTCTATTCTTTTTAAATATCATTTCAAGTTCCTATCTTGTCTCCAATTTTATTAGATGCATGATATAAATATCCCTTTCTTCCTTTTGAACAATTTACAATTGATGGCCTGGTGTTCGCGCTGCTCATGCCAAGCATTGGTCGTCCTTACAAATCATGGACTTGTTAGATTGTTGGTAATACATGCCTTGTTACATACTCCTATAACTTGGTAGTATTCAGTTGAATTATCAGAGTAATAAGTTGTAGACATGATGCCTACAAGGCCAGAAGAAGAATTTCTTGAAGAAGAAGAAATGGAACAAATGTCGGAGGAAGTAGAGGAGCAAGGGGGTGAAGAAATGAAGGATCAACAAGATGATTTGGGATATGGGGAAAGAACTCAGTAAATATAAATGGAGGATTTTGGAAGCATGAAAACTAAAATTACTCCCCGTTACTCACCACTTATGGCCTCTTTGTCGAGAGTATCAAGGAAATTCCATTCTCCCATAGTTGCGGCAAGAAAAGCTCGATTGTCATAAGTCTTTCCTCCCAATTTGAAGTTCTTATAAGTCGTTGCAGAAGAGAGTGATGCCGATACTTATCCACAAGAACTAGTACAATATTTAGAACAAATGGAAGAAGATGGCACCACCGATACTACTCCACAAGAACCAATATCGACTTCAAAACCAATAGAAGAAAATTTGGTAGTGCTAGGCTCTGTTGAAGAATTTTCTGATACTACTAGACTAGAACCAGTGCTGGCTTCAAAACCAATGGAATAAAATTGGGTAATGCCAAAGCCTATTGAGGGATTTTCCAATAGTGCTCCACAAGAACCAGTACCGGCTTCAAAACAGATGGAGGAAATTTTGATAAAACAAGAACCTGTTGAATAATTTACCAATACTGCTCCACAAGAACCAGTATAGGCTTTAGAACAGATGGAGGAAATTTTGATAAAACAGGAACATGTTGAAGAATTCGTTGATACTACTCCACAAGGACCAATAACATCTTCAGAATGATGGAGGATAATGTGACAAAACAAGAACCTATTGAGGAACTTGTAAAAGGGAAAATTCCTAGTCGGTGTCAGAACTGACTATTATTAAAAGAGAATGTTCAGTTAAAAATGGGGATTACAAAGCTAAGGAAATGATTGATGCGGTTGTGGAAATAGGAAAAAGGAAAGAAAAAATAAAACATGGTTGAACGTTGTTAACCCCCAGAACCAACGAGACAGTTTCATTGGTTTTACAGAGAGAATACAAAGACGTGGTATCAGTATCTCCTAGATATAACATAGGTAGGTAGTCTCATCATCTACAAAAACAAAAGGAAAAGAGATAATCTCAACATCCACATAGACCAAGTGTTACCGGGAATAGTGACCACTCGGAGCTGTTATTCCCACTAAGACGGGTAGCTATCTTAGAAACAAACAAGTTAAAACTACTTTTGCTTTCCTTTATGAAAAATAGATAAGAGTGGAACAAAGGACACCAAACTTAGTCTTGCGCTTGGTTCCTTGCCTGATTCCTCTCCTTCCTGATAGATCTTTGCCACTTCTTCTTCATCTGCCCAACTTCAAAGAGCACCTGTAGAATCAAAGCAGCATAATGCTATCGAAGAACAGAGATCTATATTCATAAACAATACAGGACCGGATATGTATTGACCACACAAATGCGTATATAATCAAACACACGAGAATATGGAGGAAAACTTGAATAGCTTTATTAATATCAAGAATAGCAAGAGGATTACAACTAATTGTTCTAACCCAGCATCATCCTCCAGCAAGAAAGCCCTTCTTCACCTCAAGTAAAGCTTAGATCACCCAACAATATGAAGTTTCACCAGAAAACCAACAGCACTTCTCTACAAGATACAAGATTCCAGCCTCCGGATCTCTGTAATGAGGGATCCATATATAGATGATTGTAGGGGGTTTGAGTCATCTTTTGGGGTCTTTATTAGTGTCCTCTCTCTGATAGTTCTTGATTCCACTTGGAGACTGATGATCTCTTACTCATCCCTGGTCGAAAACAGAGAGGCAAGTGTCAGAGGGGAAGCTTCTGGAAGATTCTATGATCT
>APFE031640347.1:0-29655 GCA_000404065.3 Pinus taeda | reverse complement strand
TTTTTATTTTTATTTTTTATTTTTATTTTTATTTTTTATTTATTATTTTTTTTTTCTCGTTAAAACTAGCTATTCTATTATAAATATTTACAGAAAATTACATGCAGTAGAACACGACTTCCATGGCCCGTATTGGCACCTTGGGCATCCTGAGTTTGTCACAAAAGCTCCCTCGCAGGGGTAGCACCGACAAAATTGTCTTGCTTTCTCAAAAAGAGGCAGAGGCTAAAGCCTAACCCGCTTGACAAACTACCGAACTTGACAGCCCACGCAGGGGCATCCATCAAAATTCAACTGTGAGTCGCCATACATAGGCTGAATAGAAACTGAACAACCTGGACAAACAAACTGACCTAGATAAGACCGGAACGAAAAATGCATGTGAGTAAACATAGAGACCTTAGACTTAGACTCGAGCAGAGAGAAGAAGGTGGGAGCTGGAGTGTGCGCCAGGAGTTCAGTCCTAGCCCGCCGAGCCGTGACTGTTGCCACCGAGATCAGCACCGCCATCTTGGCCAGCATCGCTGCCTTAACCAACGCCGCCACCCTGACCAGCACCGCCGCCCGAACCCGCATCACCACCCGGACCAGCATCGCTACCCTGACCAACACCGCCATCCTTACCAGCACCGCCACCCTGACCAGCATCGCTACTCTGACCAGCACCGCCACCCGGACCATCACCGCCACCCTGACCAGCACCGCCACCTTGACCAGCTTCGCCGAGTTCTCCTTCCTCAGGGCTTGTTTCCTCCTCAATGGTGCACCAGCCCATTCCTTCCGGGACTCCCTCCCACATTGCAGCCCATATGGCCGCTGCTTCATCTTGAATCTTCTGCTCCGGAGGTGGGACGGGGGTATCCAGAGTTTCCTCACCATGCGCAGTTGCGGGTTGCTGATCAGGACCTTCCAAAATAATGCTACATGAGGGTGGCTCCCCCTCTCCAGGAGGCGCATCACTGCCATCGTTCTCAGGAACTGCAGTGAAGAGGACGGAAATGTGTGCGTTGATGCCCTCGTTGCCTCTGGAGCGGCCCAGGGTGAAAACGACCGAACCAAACGCCGGAAGGGCCGGCTCTCCCTCACTGGAGCTTCCCACCTCCGTGAATTGCCCAGCTTGGAGGAGTTGAGCTCTCGCTCTCCTGTGACAGTAACAACAACAGCAATGATGATGTTCATTTGCTGCTGGAGAGCGCGACGCTGAACCTCTCCTAGAGCCTCTGCGGCAGGGTTGCCGTTCCCGAAGTCGAGCCATGAGCCCTTTCCCGAATTCTTCAGAATTTTGCACTGTGTTTCGCTCGCAGTCACCCTTCTGAACTCGCCACCACTTCCTCCCAAATATGGAAGCTTCAGAAAGCTCAGTGCCCAGGTGAGAGCCACAAAGAACCAGATACGAGCCACGGAGAACCAGATGGGCAGGTCGAAGCCTGCTTGCTCTCTTTTGCACCTGCACAATTTCGGAGAGCCCCAACAGCTGGAGCTCGTCCCGCTCAACCTCATGATGGCTCGTCGACTGTCGACCTGCTCCATGAATACCCTCTGCAAATTCTCGGTGTGTGAGCTCCATAACTGCACGGCGCAGGTGAGCCATCAACTCAGGCCGCTTCCTTAAGGAAGCCTTCCTCCTCGCCCGATCGACGGCCTGAAGCATTAATGGCCACTGCGCCATCACGTGGCAGCGCGTGCTTGCCATATGGCTCGCTCGTAGCATGCCGGAGGTCACCCGCATCCGGGGCCTAGAAGTAATTTAATAAACTCATTTATTTATTAATTGTTTCAACCATTTTTATTAACTAACTCAATTAATCATTTTTTTTAGATATTTATCTAAATAAAGGTTATTGACCATTTTTTTTTACCTTTTCCTCTTATTAAAAATAATAAAATACCAAAAGTTGTTAGATCTTGATTTGGTTTGGAAAATATTTTATTACTTGACCATAGCAAGTCTTATCCACCATTTTAGTATAAATAGAGATATTTTTCTCTACTCCCTTTACCATGACCATTTCATCATCGACTTATTGATTCTTTTCCATTCGAGCTCTCCACTAGAGTTCTCTCATACCATTATGCTCTTAGCATACTACAGAAAGAAGGAAAGCCATTATAGCCTACAGGAAAGGGATATCAAGAACCTTCCCAAGGAGGAGGATGTAGTGACCCTTTGTTCATACATTTGCCTCCATAGGTCATTTTTTTTTTAATCTATTAGACTAACCTAAGTACCCACAGGGGATTTGAACCGGTGACCTATCACAAGGAGTGCCTTAACAACACACCCATTCACCGTCAATCCAAAGCCCCGTGGGCTCCATAGGTCATACTTATTTAATATAAAAGTTTGATTTATTGGGCATATTGGCATTGTAACTTTGATGTGTTTGTAGATTTTGGTTTATGCAACACTCTTTTCTTTTTCATTCTTTTCATTTCTACATATATATAATTAAACATTAACATTGCTATAGGTTAGGGTTTATACCCTCATTTCTTGTTATTAGCCTATTTAAAACCATTATAGAAAAAGGTTTTCTGGTAACCCTTTCACAGATAAATTACTAACTTTTTGAATTGAAGGATCCTTGAAATCACATTTATGAAATCAACTTCCCTTGGGACTATATTTCACCAAGGGAGATCAAATATATAATTTCAATATTAGAACATTTCTTTGCTCCCACAACATTTACGTTAAGTTTCCATAAATGGTATCTTATCTAATAAAGATATGAACTCTTCACAACAAATGAGATGCATATCAAACACCTTATTCCATCTCTTATATTCTATATTAGCCACTTGATTATATTCTATTATCTATTTTGAATGTCAAGTACAAATATCTTCACACTCACACCATATACCATGATAAACCAATAGACTTTTGTGTGTGAATATATCTCTTCTCCTATAGGATATTTTTTTTTATTATGTAGTTGTCTACAATCTACTCCATTACTTCTATCTAGAGTCAATCTTCCTAAAAATCTTTTTTCTTCTATAGTCCCCGTCTTTCTCCTAGAAATCCTCCATAATGGTGAAAATATTCTTAAAACTTGTCTGAAGCACTTAAATTAAGATGTTGGAAAATCATCACTAGTTGTTTGAAATTGTTGAAACAGTTTCCTTCCAATGTTTTCAATATCACAATTATATATCACATACTATTTCTGAACATTCATCCCTTGCATATTTTTGCAACCCACACTAGCACACCAATAGGCCAATGTTGCCTTTTTAAGCATTGATTCACCAAGAGTCTTCCTATTGTAATTGGTGAGGTTAACAAGATTCTCTTAATAAGAACTTGGTTGGAATATGGGTTTTGATGAATCAATACCTACAAAAGAGTATAAGAATCTACATTGACCCTCCCTCTTTCCTTCTTTACATGGCTTTTCATTTAAAGAACTTTGAGTAATTTATTTTTTGCTATGCAACAATATTATTTGGTTGATGAACTTGTGTAAAGGGGGTTTCTTGGTTCCTAATAAAAATTTAACTTATCTTTAAAGAATCTATAGGTAACCACTACCTAAGGAAAGCTTGGCAACAAAATTAGACAAAATTGTATCTACATTTTAATTGAACACAACCACTAAAATCAAATATGTAATTGAGGAGATAATACACAAAGTATCGACAAGATCAAGGAAAATCCATCCAACAACTTCATCTAAGACCCAACTATTAAAGTCGGGTCTCACAATTGTTAGCAACCAAAAATATTATGTTCAAATCAAATTGCAAAATCATGACCAACTTCTATCTTTAAGTGGCTACAAAAACATTAGTTATGGGTCATAAAAAGTTTCCCTTGTAACCTAGTATATAGATTCAAATAGACTTGATCACTTCCAAATATGGCATAGCTTGCTTGACCATTAGGATATTAATTCCCTCCTCTTAATCAATACAATATATGGCAAGTGCTTCTCAAAAGTTTCTAGGATTCATCTAATAATTTTTTTTTCCTAGAAATCATGGTTTAGAATCTAGATTTTCTCTAAAAGGTTGAAAAAATGCACTTGCATATTTTGTTGTAAATGACATGATATACACGTATCAAAAACCTTCTCAATCTAGTGTGGTTAGAATGGATGCGACATTCCCATGCATCATATTTCTTGGACATACAACATCATCCCTTTCTTGAGCTTGGGAAAGGACTTACATACACAAATAATGGATTGTTTCATCATTCATAATCTCCCATTTTCTCCAAAAATTCCATCATGCCCATAAAATGAGTATAGATCCAAAGCAACATTAATGTAAATCACTAGGTCTAAGTACATGACATTGAGGATTCTAACATTTTATGATTTGGGCCCTTTCATAATAGAATGAGGCCCAAAAACATGCTTTGATACCACGTGAGGCTTTAAACCCAATATTGAGAAGCGTATGTAGGTAAATGTATAACTATAATGGGAGATAATTCAATTATATAGTGGAATAAAAGAAAGGTTGTGACTAATCAATGATGCCCTAAGTATATAATAGTAATATTAATAATAATATAATATAGTATATCTACATTATTATTTTTTCTTATGGTAATGATAATAACACCTAATTTTTGATACAACAAAAGATAATGATTATGTATTAAACGAGGGACCATGGTTTTGGGGCAATACAAGTATATTCATGATACCTTGGTTTCCAAGTTTTGATGCAAACACCATGGTGGTATCCAAAATGCCTGCATGGGTTAGGTTACATAGTATACCATTACATTTTTGTCATTACAAAGTATTAGAAGGAATTGGGAACTCTTTGGGGAAATTCATAAAAGTGGATGCATATCGAGTCTCAAAAGGAATTTTCACCTTTTCTAGAATCTATGTAGAAGTAGACCTTAGTAAAGTTTTACCTAATCACATTTTGTTGTTTCACAACAATCCACAGTGGTCATAGCCCCTTGAATATGAGAATACGTATTTTCGATATTGTACATATATTCAAACCGTTCATCTATAAAGTCTTTGTCCTAAAGTTAAAAAAGATCCCAAAAGAAAAAAGAGACAACCTCAAAAGCCAAAAGGTTGGAAATTTTCATAAACTCAAGAAGCAGAAACTGAAGGTGTAAAAACCACAAAAAACACCACAAACATAAATGATCATATATCCCAGGACTCTTCACAGAAGGATGAGGTCGAGCATAATTATGCATTAGTTCCAATGCCTTATGATCAACAACAACAGATTGAGATGATTACATCTGAAAAAGAAGTAAGTGGTACCAAATGAACACATGCATTAGAAAGTTCATATTCTGATAAAGAAATCCCAATTAATTTAAAAGAGAATCAAATGATTGTTGTATCATCCATGCCCAACTCTAGTGGTTGGCGGAAAGTCGAAAAAAAGAAAGGTAGAAAAGAGTAGACTAGTCTAAACTCTCTGATGAGTTTTCATTGATCTTGGACACGAGGATCGGTTGTTTTATGCATATGCTTTTTAGCATGTACAATATGTAATTTTGTTCAAAATGAATAAAATTGCAACTTTTCCTTGGGAAATGATAATAAAACCTAAGTTAATATTATACACTAACACCTTGATTCACTTGGGATTCTTTGAATCTTCATGTTGGAGCCCTTAAATTTGCATTAGGTTCTGTTGATGCCCTGAAAATTGTTACATCAACATCGGGGGATAACCACCCGGTCCGGACCTTAATACAACTCCTTTTCCGTTTGGGATGGTGGCTCCGACTGGATATAATGGGACCAGTTTCCCAGTAATGAATAAAAGGGGGTGGATGAATGATTAGTTTTCTAATAAGTGATAATAAATGGAGGACTTATCCTATGAGCGAAAACGTAAATGACTATTTTATCTCGGGAAGCTTCTATTCTTAAGTGCAATGTTTAGTGATATGTGTTCTTTGATAGGCATATAGATGACACTATTCAATAAACAAAGACGTTCATTTAAATGATAATTGCTTCGTTCAAATAGTTGAACGAAGTAATTGATAAAACATTGTTACACTTCTCTTTTTATATTACTGATACATGCATGATTAGAAGAATAACAAACTGTAAACATCCAATAGTGGAAAGTATAAAGTATACTGTTAAAACACATTCACATATTCAATAATAGCAAGAATGACCAAACAACAATTCACATAAAAGGAATAAACTCAGACATAGATAATAGTACCATATCAGCTGCGAATCATTCCCAACGTCAATCACAATTTGAATTCCTTCTTCTGACTCAGAAATACTTTTAAATAAAGGCAGTAGTGCACATCCACATAAAAGCTTCGTTATCAAAATTTGGAAAGATTGGTCCAGTTTTCATAAAAGAATATGCCTGAAGTACAGTAGTGCAACTTCAGGCTTAAGTCATATACAAAAACTTACGACCCTTTCTAAATACATGAAAGGGTCTATAAATACTAAACTAAGCTAACAAACTACAAAATTAAAATGCTGCTAAATTGGTATAATCCGATCTTGAATATCTCTTCCACAGTGATCTGGTAATAGGCAGCAATGATTCATCATTCTGGCTGTTTGCCTTTTGTCCTGAGTTGGCATATTGCCAGCATTGATTCCACTTCTTGAGGGCGGCTGAGACGAGAATTGATTTGAGAAACATAGGTGGCATCATGTATATCGGGAATGATACACCCGATTGCATCCATTAGGCATTTGAGGGCGGCTCTCTGGCTGTATGGTTTTACTAAGAACAACCAATAGGTGTCCCAAGTTAAACTTTTAATTCCTGAGATCAATCTCCCATTCTTTTCTAGCTCTTGGTGACATGACTGCTCCAATGTCTTGGTTGATAATAATTTACCTGGTGTACATTGAGAAATCATGTTAGATAAATAGAGAGTATTGTTGATCAAGTCAATCAAATTGTTCGTAGATAATTTGCATCTAGAAACCGCTCTCTCTACTTTCATTAATTGGGACTGCCACTCCATGAATAGGATTTCTTTATGGGATTCTAAAATTTTGGGCAAGTTTGCTGCCTGTTCCTTATTAGAGTCCTACCAAGTAAGAAAATCTGTTAAAGTGTCATCGGCTTGCTCTAAATCCTGCCTGGCATCAACTGATTTGTCTATTATAGATGTTGTTATGTCGCACAGAGGTTCAACTTGGGAAATTTCATGACACAAAAATCTTATTTGTGTTATTAATTCCTTATTAATATGTATTGCCTCTGCTCTAAACTCGGCAGGCTAGGGAAGACTCTTGAACTTCTCTACTTGAGCTGATAATTGAGCAATTTGCTCATCTTTTGTCTTTGCCATCTATTCATTCATTGCCTTCAACTTTGATAATGCCTCCGATAATTATTTCTGTCTCTGAATCGCTCCCGAATCGGCCCTCTGTTTCTCTTCATGCAACTGTTTGTTGAGCTGTTTATTTAACTGTTGCTGCGTGGACAGTTGTTGTTGTAGTTGTTCTGTCTTCTGTTGTTCCTCCGATAGCTGTGCTTGTAGTGAAGCGATCACTTGATCCTTTTCTTTCAACAAATTGCTTACCTCCGATGCCTTATCCATGGTGGCTGCCGAATAGGCACCAGCATATTGGGACAAATTTGTCAGGTCATCGGAGGGGTCAAATTCTTCCTTCCACACCACATTGGCTATTACTGTTTGTTCAAGGAACATAGAAGGTTGATCAATCCTTCTCCTTTTTCGTTGTCGCTTTATTACAACCCTGTGTTTTGGGCTATAGAAAACATCCAGTGGAGGAATGTCCTCCACCTGCAAAATAATTTGATCCGAAGGATCTTTGGGAATTATTTCTACTACTGTAGTCGGGGGTAGACCGTTGGTTCCTTTGCTTGGAACCTCTTTTGATGTTGTATCCTATGTATTGGCCGCTTTGGATGTATCGGCATCCATTAAGCTCTCAAGATTGCTTATAACTGAATTAGATTGTTGCCATTCCTGGAGCAATCTTGGGTCAATTTGAGTGTCGACACTCACCTCCTTGCTGTTCTGCTCCAACTGCTTTTTCTATTCCTCCTCCCGTATTCTCTCCTGTTCTTTCTTTTCTGCTTCCTCTCTGTCTTTCCTCTGTGTTTCCTCTTGTTCTTTCCTCTTTGCCTCTTCCTGTTCTAACCTCCGGAGCTCCTCCTGCTCTCTTCTTTGGACTTCTTCAAAGATTTCGGATGTAGTAGGAGGTTCACTGGTAAGTTGCTGCTCAGACTCGCTTGATTGTATCATCGGGGCAGTGGCTAACAAATCTAGAGGCAGGGTTTGCAACCTCTGCTCTCTAAGTTTATTAAATTCTAATAACCCTTCATCATGGTATCCCATTCTAGCTAGTTGTTGCACTTAAAGTATTGACTCGGCTGAGGAGAACAGGTCATCAAACTCATCTTCCTTATGTTCAAATTTAGTAAGTTTGGCCTGGTCTAGAACATTATAGACGATTTTATTCGGGTCGAAACATCTATTAGGCAGAGTGGTGAGACTTAGGATGTTAATCTTTTCCACCTCTTTCTCTGCATGTTTATAATCATGCAAAGTATAGACACCACACCTTAGAGGAAAAGGAGGCTAAACTTGCTTCTTTGAATTTATGAGAGTCTTTGTAGCTGATGCGGTTGTAAGCTGATATGCTATCTCTCGAGCTAATAGTTTGTCTGGTATATACAAGGGGAGGATATGAGGCTTGGCCTGACTGCTGAAAACTCTTACATAAGTGAATTTTTCTTCTCCAAACTAGGTTCCTAAGGTTGTCAAGTCAATCTATGCCTGAGGGGAGATCTTAGGAGCATGTCTATCAAAAATTGCATAGTAAATAGGTAGCATGAATCCATTGCAGACTTGATATAAGTGGTGTTTATAATGAGCTTTCCATAATTTCTGGTGGTAGATATGAATGGGCATAGGGTCCTGTGGAGTCCATCTCCACCCTAAAACAGGAAACTCATAATTAAAACAGAGGGTGTAAAAAATATAGGCACTAAAGTAAAATGGAGGGATGAAACTATCAGTAACACGAGATTTGTTTCTGAATTCCAGAATAGTTGTAGCCAACTTATTCGATAATATAGTCCCCCAATCCATGATTTCACTATTACATGCTGCTTCCATCAAAGGTACCATCTCTATGGAAAATTTTGAAGAATCATGCAAACCCCACATTTGACACATCATGACTCCAGCATAACAATAAGGAGAGCATAAGGAGTCGAAGGAGTACTTACTCGAAGACTCATGTTTGTGTTTCGCCGTGTTCTGTCTCCATTCCCGTATAGGCTCCGACTCAATTTCATTCTCATCTCGAAACTTCTCCAGAAATGATTTATTATACTTCTTCTCTGGTTCGGGCAAATGGTACATTTGTCTCAAATCATTGGGCTGAAATGAACCGAATACTCTCCCATCAACAGTGCAGAATGTTCTCTTTGTAATTGGAATTTCTTCAATTGCCCATCTCACCACATCCGTATATGGAAGAATTTTCTCTCGAGCCGCTATCCTGTGCAGGTAGGAATCAACCAAATCTCTTAGAGTAGCATCAGACTTCCGACTTGAGCCTGTTGTAGCTTGTACCGATGTTTGCTGAGGTTCCTCGGCTTCAACCAGGTTGTAAATGTTCTGCAAAGTAGTACTGCCGAGGCCGAGACATGTGGTATCTGAGATTAATCCCTTTTTTCTTGGTCCAGGATCAGTGGCATGTTGTCCCGTTACCGCAGAAGCTGAAGTTGTTCTAGATTTCTTAGATTTCTTCCCCATTTGGTCTGAATTCTCTACTGTGGAAAAGATCTGCACAAGAGAAAAATGAACGTAATGCGGAGAATAGATGGCGAAAACCAAGTATGGAGGAATTGTGTCAATCAATGAATAATGGAAGATTTATCATAAGGTTCCCGCGGATACAATCTTTGAAGGGATTTAGGCATAACTGCTCCATTAATTGGCCGTTTGGACCTGTCAATCATTTAAATGCTTATTATATCCTTTATTTGCCAAATAATCGTTTAAGCGTGGATTTGATTTTTTGGCGGTTGGACGCAAGCGAATCGCTATCGGGAAGAGAAAAGGCTTTTAATGATAATTATTATAATATACCGAAGCCATATCAATCCTTTTCGAAAGTCGCGTTTGGCTTTATCGCAATCGGCGATCGGAGGAAGCCTTGGGCAATCTTATTTAAGTTTTTGTGGAATCCCCGATCGCTGATAGCGATATCGCTTGACTCGCATCGGGAGCTTTAAGGAGGAGAGTTCGTTATATTCATATCGCATTCCCCGATTGCCGATTGCGATATTGCATCGGAGCAAGGGGAGGGGCCTTTTATTGTTTGTTTTCCCGATAACCGATGGTTACTCACGCTTGTCGTATCGGGGAGAATCAATGGGTCTTGGTTATGCATCCTTTGTTATTGCGATATGTGATCTTGCGATCGCTTTATCGCAATAATAAAGAATTATTCATTTTATTATAAGACCGATTATTTATCAACTCAAAAGGTTTTATAATGTTTTGTTTGTTTCCGGACCTTTAGAGGAGTGATAGGGTAATACCAATTTAATCTAAAAGAGACCCATTTCATATTATAGTTTTCTAAAGTAAACTTTTATGAAATGGGGGGTTGTTGTATAGCACAACAATTGGCCATTCGCTAGAAGAAAAAATTATCTCTGAAAAATATTGGAATATTTGAACTTTCTTTACATAGATACCTTATCAAAAAGGAAAATTCTAATATAAATAAGTATACACACATTCTGAATATAATAAGAGTATGTTTTTTGCTAATTCCTTCTCTCGTTAAAATTAAATACATTCTAAGTTTTAAATTGGCCTCTATTGGTTGATAATGATAAAACAAAACACCTTTCCAACTTAGCCTTTTTGATTGACTCCTTTGTCACAGCTAGAGCCTCTGCTGCCAGCAAACATTCATAGTTTCGACAGGGATACCTTTTAACCATTTGATTGTCCATGACCCCTCCCATCTCAGAGTATGATTAAAAGAATGAATTCAAAACATGTTTTCATATTTTGTATTTATTTTCTTTTCCATTTTTTGTAAGATAAAAAGCCATTGTCTTGGTTTGGTTGCCAGCTGTTTTGACAATGCCATTCACTGGTTGTAATCTAATCGAACAAGCTGGCTCGTGATGAGACCCCTTGTCTTATGCTTATAAGCCATTACCCTGTTTTGGTATGCAGTTTTGGTAATGTCGGTTAGACTATTTCCCAATGATCATGGTAAGCAGGCTTGTGATAAGACCCCTTATCATTATATCATATATTTTAGAATTACACTCTGAGTAATCATAAACTTGGCTGAATGGGATGGACAATTTTCTCCTTAAGAGAAAATGGATGAGAAGGTAGGAGTTGAAGATGCTAAGATTGAATCAGTTTTTGTTTTGATATTGATACCCCTTTTGTGGCCAGTTTGAAAACATTAAAATGATTTACAGTAGCTCTAAATCTTGAGAGGATTTTCACAAAAATAAAATGGTGTCTTCATAATGTTAATATACCTAATTTCCTAGAAATTGTCCCTTTTGTTTAAGGTTTGTATTTTACAAAAGTAAATATTAAAAGTACTTCTTCTGAGCAAAATTTTCAATATAACAAAGGCCAATATAAGCTATTTTACAACTTTATTTCCTAATGGTCCTAAAAACTGCAAATCCTACTTAATTTAAAAGAGAAGGGGTTACCTCCTCAATTGAAGAATTTCTTTAAGATGAGGCCATTAACAGGAAGAGAGTCCCTCTTTCCTGATAGATCTTGTAATATGAATGTCGAATGGCCTATCTTCTCGCTGATCTGAAATGGTCCAAGCCACATCTTTTGGAATTTGGTGTGTTTACCTTTATCCTCATGTGCTTTGTCCCATTTTAGAACTAGATCACCAACCTGCAACTGTTTAGAACTAGATGAAGCTGAATCAAATGATGACTTGATTATCTGCTGATGTTTAGAATGAGTAATTTTGGCCTTCTCTCTCTCTTCTTCTAATTTTAAAATTTGATCATGTCTGAGTTGGATAGAAGAAGAGGGGCTTTCTTCAATAAACTGAACTAGGGCTAGAGAAGGAAGCGCTAGATTGGTTGGTAGTACTGCTTCTTTCCCATATACAAGATTGAATGAAGAAGTACCTATAGATGCCTTCTGCGTTATTCTATCAGCCTATAGTGCGAATATTAAAGATTTGTGCTAGTTTTTATGATTTTGTTCGATAGTTCGCTTAATGATTTTGAGTAGATTTTTATTGGTAGACTCTGCCAGACCATTACCCTGGGGATAGTAATTTGCAGAATATTTCAATTTAAATCCTCTTTTAATAGCAAACTCAAACATGGCATTTCCAGAGAAATAAGATGCATTATAAAAAACAAGATCATTTGGGACACCAAACCTGGTAATGATGAACTGGTCTATAAATTCTATAATTCCTTCATAGTTTGTTGTCTTTAACGGAATTGCTTCAACCCACTTAGTAAAGTAATCAGTAGCAGTAAGGATATACTTATGTTGTTTGGAGGATTGTGGAGTTATTTCCCCAATGATATCTAATCCCCATTGTTCAAAAGGTTGATCAATGTTGACTGGTTGCAAAGGGAAAGCTGGTTTCCTTTGTCTTCCGCTGGAGATTTGACAACTTCGGCATTTCCTTACATATTCATGGGTATCTCTGAATAAGGTGGGCCAGTAATATCCAGCGTGAATGATTTTGTGAGCTATTGTGTCAGCTCCAAAATGTCCTCCGGCTGGTCCATCGTGTAGCTCCTGCAAAACCTTTTGTGCTTCAGGTTTTTCGAGGCATCTTAATAAAACTGAATCATAGTTTTGCCTAAAAAGCACATCATCAATGATAATGAAGTTTTTCACCTTTAATCTAATGGCCCGTTTGTTTTTATAAGAAAGATTAGGAGGTGCATGTCCATTTTTCAAATAAAAGATTAAATCTGCATATTGAGATTCAGAATTGGTAATACTTATCTGGTTGATTTCTTCAACATGATCTGTATCACCTAATTCCAGAATGTTGGATGCTCCTGCTAATAACCTGCAAAAACCTTGGCCTCTAACAATCTTTGCTGACTTGATTTCCAAGTCATATTCTTGAAGTGTTGTAACCCAATTCGCCCTTTTTTCACCTAATTCCCTTTGGATCAGTAATTGCCTTATTGCAGAAAAAGGAACTATTACTTTTGTATGGGCTTTTAGAAGGAAGGGCCTGTAGTGTTTGATGGCTTTATACACAACAAAGGCTTATTTTTCAACTTCAGAGTAATTTAGTTCTGCACCCTGAAAATTTGAACTAAAGAATGAAATGGGTGCTTCCAAGTCATGATCATTAATTTGAGTGAGTACCGCTGCATAAGATGAATCAGACGCGATAGTGTATAATGTGAAATGATTAGAAAAATTAGGAGTGTTTAAAGCGGGGGCATTGATTATCCACAGACCCCCATCTAAACACTGCATTTTTCTTAATCATGGTTTGTAATGGTAAAATGATATGAGAAAAATCGGGAACAAATCTTTTGACAAAGTTGATCTGACCTAAAAATGACTGCATGGATTTTTTGTTATAAGGAAATGAGATTTCAGAAATTTCCAGATTTCTTAGATTTCTTCCCCATTGGTCCGAATTCGCTACTGCGGAAAAGCTCTGCACAAGAGAAAAATGAACGTAATGCAGAGAATAGATGGCGAAAGCCAAGTATGGAGGAATTGTGTCAATCAATGAATAATGGAAGATTTATCATAAGGCTCCCGTGGATACAATCTCTGAAGGGATTTAGGCATAACTGCTCCATTAATTAGCAGTTTGGACCTGTCAATCATTTAAATGCTCATTATATCCTTTATTTGCCGAATAATCGTTTAAGCGTGGATTTGATTTTTTGGCGGTTGGACGCAAGAGAATCACTATCGGGAAGAGAAAAGGATTTTAATGATAATTATTATAATATACTGAAGCCATATCAATCCTTTTCGAAAGTCGTGTTTGGCTTTCTCGCAATCGGTGCGGAGGAAGCCTTGGGCAATCTTATTTAAGTTTTTGTGGAATCCCCGATTGCCGACAACGATATCGCTTGACTCGCATCGGGAGCTTTAAGGAGGAGAGTTTGTTATATTCATATCGCATTCCCCGATTGCCGATTGCGATATCGCATCAGAGCAAGGGGAGGGGCCTTTTATTGTTTGCTTTCCCAATAACCGATGGTTACTCGCGCTTGTCGTATCGGGGAGAATCAATGGGTCTTGGTTATGCATCCTTTGTTATTGCGATATGCGATCTTAAGATCGCTTTATCGCAATAATAAAGAATTATTCATTTTATTATAAGACCGATTATTTATCAACTCAAAAAGGTTTTATAATGTTATGTTTGTTTCTGGACCTTTAGAGGAGTGATAGGGTAATACCAATTTAATCTAAAAGGGACCCATTTCATATTATAGTTTTCTAAAGTAAAATTTTATGAATTGGGGGGTTGTTATATAGCACAACAGGTTCTTAGACTCTTTAAAATGGAACCCCAAACTCACCTTAAGACCTTGGAATCAAGGTTTTGATGGTAATCAATGCTTTAATAACGATGATTTTTCTTGCAATACCTAGGAGCCAATGTTTAGTGGGGGCTAAAATATTACCTTAATATGGAGTTACTATTTGATATATGTTTGAAATGTACACAACCATCTTCTCGCAATATCCTAGTTAACGATAAGAAGTCTACATGGTTCATTATTTGATATCTATTTGAAATGCACACAACAACGTTGCCAAAATTTATTAGTCATAATAAGAAGGTTACATGAGTACTCTTGGAAATAATGACAAAGTAGTGTTTTCTTACTTGAATACCAATATCATGTCATTAATCAACAATATTAGTTTTTGGAAGAAATAGTATATATACAAGAGTCATAGATATGGTTTGTATAGTGATTATCTTAGTGTCTCTCCATGTTTCCTTCCACAACTATCAACAATTGCTATGCACGATGAATATTATAGAGAATATTTTTCCTCTCGGGACCAAGAGGAACCTTATGATAATAGGGATTGGATATGTTCATTCTAAAACTCTCTATCATGAAAATATTTCCCTCTTTGTAGGAGAGTATTTATTTTTTATGGTTAGGGTTCCTCAAGGTAGAGGATACCAAAATCCTTTAGGTTGTCTATTATAAAGTAGGTGATAATTTTTATCTTACATACCCATATCAATCCTTACCTCCCAAATGCAGTTATATTGCAATTTAGGGTTTTACTGAGATCATTCAATGAAACTTGCAAAATCCATCTTCCATAGTGAAATTAAAGCCAAGGTTCATAAATTGTAATTGGATGTCAATCTTAGATCATTATCTTCACTTTTGAACTACCAAGTTTATATATTACGTCATTATTGAGACAACTAATACATTTCACAAGGATGAAATAGAAATGCTTACAGGTTCATTGAAATATTAAGTCAGTGGGAAGGGTTCCACATATACTACTAAATATCAGTTTTAATAAGTGTTTCTAGTTTAGGGAAAGCAACTTGTTAGTATCTTGAATTATCATATTTTTTCATGTAATATATCGTAGGAAGATATTTAACTCTACTTAGTTTCATATTGACTCATTCACATATTTTAATAGCTTAAATGGGTAGAGAGGAGAAACATTATTAAATTCAATTTCTATATCTCACAATAAGGTATTTACCCCAATCTAGAAAGTTCATCCATGGGAGAAATATTCATAAACAAGTTATACCACAAGCCTACTAAATATCAATTTTACTAAATGTTGATAGTTTATGGAAAGAAACTTGATAGTAGCTTGACTTATCATATTTTGTCATGCAATATACGGTAGGAAGATATTTTCCTCTATTTATTTTTGTATTGACTCATTCACATATTTCAATAGCTTGAATGGGTAGAGAAGAGCAAGGTTATAAAACTCAATTTATATATCTCGTAGTAGGGTATTTACCCCAATCTAGAAAGATCATCCAAAGGACAAATATTCATAAAGCATCCTTTACCACAAGCCCATTCTTGTCCAAACAATTTACCAAGTGTTATAATAGTAAATGTATAAATATTTATACCTATATGGGGTGAATTACAAGGAGGAAGGGGGGTGGATTTCTGCCGTTCCACTTGGCCAATTGACCAGGGGTGGCAACACGCCCCCGAGAATGTTTTACTGACAATGGGCGATGGCATGACGAAGGCATTTAAGGCTTGTTATTCCAAGCCAAGTATGATAATGGATTTGAGTTGCTTAGCATTTGATTTGGGTGATTACCAGAGTCTTAAGCGTGTGGAGGTGATATGTGTTAAGATTTTAACCATGGCAATTGGCCCTCCCCTTTCAATAGAAATTGTCCCAATGGAGAGAGATTTGCAAGCTTGGATGAGCCCGGAAAGAGAATAATTTAAGGAAAGCACTTAATGGCATGACACCTAGCCTGACCAGCTTATGGATTCCACATCCAACATTCTAACTGCAAGGTTGAAATTGCTTCTTACAGAAGAAGTTGCTTCAATCCTTGTGCAGGTGATCCTAGTTGACTCAACTCCTGGATTTAACCAAGATCTTTTACTTTCGTGATGTGATTAGAATTGCGTTTAAAATAGCACAATCGAACATAAATGTATGATGTAAAGAAGAAGCAACATGATAATCATCAAAAACATAAAATAACAAGACGTTGATAACAGAGTTCGTCCAGGAGGGACTACGTCTCCGGGCCTCGGTGTCAAGATGGTGTAGGCCGCTGTATTAAGTGTTGTCAATAGTGATGATGTACATAGGTGGTGATGTCACTATCATACAAGGAAAATGCCCTCACGCATGAGTGGCTCCAAGAAATGTTCCATCGTAGGAACTCCCATTAAAAAAGGACTCATATCAGTATCCTAAACTCATGCATGATGATAATGAGCATCCCGCCAACATGGCATAAAACGGATCTCAATGCAAACATACATGGCGACACATGAGTATCCCATCAACATAACAACAAAGGGATCTCAAACAAAAACACGACGAATCATGACAACAAGTACATCCCATAGATGATTCCGCGTCACATCAAGCAGGAATCATGAAACAAGTAAGAAAACGAGATCCCACATCAAACATGGATCGATGCAGCACAATGCATAGCAAAAAGAAGTACATGAACACACTGCATATACCTCACATCTTGGGGCCATCTGAAGAAAACGATTTCAAACTACTGAAGTTGGTCGTACCATCAATTTCGTGGTGTTGAATCTCATGGAAATGGTTGTTCACACATGAATGCTGACACCTGCACTCCACTTTGAAAAGTGGTTGAAAAATGAAATGAGAAAATGGAAAATCTGAATGCACCATCAGATTTGTGGCATCAAATAAGGTAAAATCGACTGTCAAATTTCTGAATTCTGAGAAAGTGGAAATCTGGGGCTTAAGGAATCTTTTAGATTCCCCTTAGATTCCTCAAAGATTCCCTCTTCTTGCTCATCTGAAGATCTGTTTCTCAGATCAGGAAACTAATTGCGCCATCAGGTTCGTGTCGCTGGGAGGTGTAAGATCGATATAAAATTTGTTCAATTTGGACACTGACAAAATTTCGCCCTCTCGGAAATTTGGCTCAATCATGGTTCCTCCTGTGTTTCTTCAGGATCATGGTTCCACCTGCAAAAATTAATAAAAAATTCATGTCTCGAAAATTGTGCCACGTTCTGCCTTTTTTCCCTGGGTGCATTGCTGAAATGAGTTTAAATATAAGTTCCTCGATGGATAAATCAATTAATAGGCTGTTGGCCTATTGGTTAAGTCGACATATTAGGCGCACGGAGGTCGGGGGATCAAATCCTGACCCCTCCAAAATTACACGCATTTTTTTTGGGCGCATTAAATGGTGGAAGTTAAAGTTTGGTTTGCGTCTTAATTCGTTTTGGGGTTGGTGGTATTATATGGAGCCGTTACATTTTAAATGGGCATTGTATAATATGGTGGTGTGTGAGGGTACCTGGGAGGCGTGCTGGCCACCCCGGTCGGGGGGGTTCAAGCCCCGCCACCCTCGATTCATACATGACACATGTTTTTAGTGTGGTGGGGCGTGGGCCGGGTCCACTGGAGGTGGCGCACTTATAGCCCAAATGTGTTATATTTAATGCGGGACTTGGTTGAAGGGGCTTGGCGGGGTAATGGACACCGAGCCACATTTAAACTTAAATTATGTTATGTGGTTGGAAAGGGCCGGCGGGGGTCATGGCCCGTCGGCCCCATTAAAATTTTGATTTTTATTGAAATATAGTTTGGGGTTGCGGGTGTGGTGGCCCGCCACCTCATAGATATTGGGAGGCAGAACAACAACACGAGGAGTCGATCCAGTCATGATTTTGCCTCAATAGCTCAATTTCAATACCTAGGCCTTTTATAAACCACCAATAAACAAAAAGACCAGACACTTAGGCTTATCTTACTGATCTACCCCTAGGGCTGATTATTGACTTGCATGCAATACATCACGAGAATCAACCATCCACACCAAACCATGATTAATTGATCGGATGCCTATTAAAACGATCAACCTCGCAAACAAACCAAAAGCTCCCAGCCCCCCAATATCCTCTAGCTATGTTAATCTCTCGTAGAAACCATGACAGGGCCTCGTGACCAGATTATGGTGTGTTTGTGACTAATATATATATAATTATAATTAATATATATATATTATAATTAATAATATAATATATATATATTAATATATAGTATATAATATTATATATATATATATATATAGAATATATATATTATAATAATGTCTTTCTCCAAACTTTTCGAATATAAGGGATATTGGGCGATTTAAAGAGGCCACAATTTCGCTTGTTTTAAGGAGCTAGGTTCCCACGCTGGTTGACGATGAATTTGTAGGACCATTAAACCTAGCCAACATACCAACTTTGACTGGCTCGTTCTCCCTCATATGAGCTCGGATTGACGAACCGTTCACACCACTGCAATTAGGACAACAAGATCTATGCTCTGGTCCCAGTTCGAAAGCATTCTGATCACTTTGATTTTTGAGCTTCCATAAGCCCTATTTGTCCTATGTGAGTCCTTGGAGCCACCTGGATCAATCTTCTCCACTGAGGAGCTTTTGGTCCTCCAAAAACATGAAAAATAATTTGCAACTTCTTTGTACCTTGTCTGCATCACAAGCGTTCTGAAAAGGTCTTGCTTCCATCTCCTTCACCTTTGTTCTTCGGAGCCTTAAGTGATAAGCCGATACCTGCAACCTCCGCAACCTATAATACATAGTTTTGAAAATTACATGCTTGACTTACATGACAAACTAATGACCCAAGCATCCCATACTTGCCATGAGTTTATAACACATACTCAGTAGTCAAGCTTACATCAAGATGGACACAATACCCCAGCCACGAGAACAATTCCAACATATCATTGTTGCTCCAACAAGTGATGGAAAACACATCATCGCTGCAACACATGATTTACAAATATAAAGCCAAACACTATTTTTTCTTTGAAAAGTGATGGAGACACAACATCACTTCCACAGTTTAACATGCAACACAAAATAAGACCAGACATCATTGTTGCTTAACAAGTGATGGAACACACATCATCACTTTTACATCTTAAAATGCAACAAATTATTTACAAAAGCACGACCATGACAAGCTAACATATCTAGAAACCATTTTTCACTTATTACTGTGAATGGGTCACCCTCCTGTGGTGGTTTTGCTTGTCGAATAATTGTTTCACGTGGTTCATGTACCGACACTTTGTCTTTAAGGCACTGTTCTAGATGGAGCCTCCAATAAGTGTCTCTTTGATGGCCACCTTTGTTGCAATGACTGCAATACATCTTCTTCCTCCAGATTTGCTTAACATGTTGTTGGGAGGGTCTTTCACGCGTCATCTTTTTGTGTGCTGCTATTCTTTTCCAACACTTAGAAAATGTATGGTTATGTAATCCACAAAAGATACATGTTTCTTGATGCCTTGATTTATGTCCATTATTAATAACATGATTGTAATCGAAATGAACATTCGCATATTGATATTTGTTATACCTTTCCTTGTTGTCTCTGATGTGATTATGGCGATAAGAGCTTGCCTCAACTCTTTCCCTGCAATGGGCATTGCCATGGGATGATGGGGATATGTTCTCATCATTCTCTTTCCTTGACGATTTCGACAATGTCTCAGATGAATCTGACACCTTCGAGCATTCTCCTTCGATGTATCCCAAGCCTCCAAATCTAGGTCTCTGCTCAACCTTGAATGGTTGAGTTATGCCTTGGTTATTAACACCAAGTTCTTTTTCCTCCTTGTACCTCATCTTGGTAAGGAGCCTCATGTTTGTCCCTGTGATTGGTATCTCCACATCTCCAATAGAAATCATACTATGTGAAGATGAAACCGAAAGCAAATCAACATCTTTTACCTCCTTTGTCGATTTGGAAAGAACTGATGAGGGCATCTCATCATCTGTTGTTGGTGGTTCGCTAGTTGTCGTGGCGCATTCCCCAACTTCATTTCTGACATACCCAAGTCCTACCTGTCGGGGTAATTCTTTTACTTTAATTGGTTTGACAATGCCTTGGCCATTAATGCCCAAGCCTTTTCCTTCATTTTTCTTCAACAGTTTGCAGCCAATTCCTGTGGTATGATTTTCAAAAATAGTGAAATCATCATCAGGAAACATACATGAAGATAGAGAAATACCTTTTACGTCACATGGGTCACGTTGCAACTTTTCCAAGGCCTCGTCCTTAGCTTGCAGTTGTCGTAGAAAACTATGTTTCTCCTCTTTCTCTTCATGTAAAAGCACCTTCAATTCAGCATTCTCTGTTTGAAGATTCTGGTTGTTGTGCTTCAGTTCTTCCAAGGCCTTTTTCATGGCTCGCAACTGAAGCTGCAATCACTCCTTTTCCTCTGTCTCTTTTTGTAGAGCTTCATACATCATTTCCACCCTTTTGGAAATTCTTAGCATGGTCTCGTACATCGCTTTTTCATCCTCTTTTTCTGCACGTTCCATTGGTCACGCTTGCAATTCACATCCACGCAAAGACCACTTTGATACTAAACTTGATCCGAGTTGACTCAACTCCGTATTTAACCAAGATCTTTTACTTTCGTGATGTGATTATAATTGCGTTTAAAATAGCATAATTGAACATAAATGTATGTTGTAAAGAAGAAGGAACATGATAATCATCAACAACATAAAATAACAAGACGTTGATAACGGAGTTCATCTAGGAGGGACTACGTCTCCAGGCCCCGGTGTCAAGATGGTGTAGGCCGCTGCATTAAGTGTTGTCAATAGTGATGATGTACATAGGTGGTGACGTCGCTATCATACAAGGAAAATGCCCTCATGCAAGAGGGGCTCCAAGAGATGTTCCACTGCAGGAACTCTCATTCAAAAAGGACTCATATCAGTATGACCTAAACTCATGCATGACGATAATGAGCATCCCGCCAACATGGCATAAAAGGGATCTCAATGCAAACATACATGGCAACACATGAGTATCCCGTCAACATAAACAAAGGGATCTCAAACAAAAACAAGACGAATCATGACAACAAGTACATCCCACATATGATTCCGCATCACATCAAGCAGGAATCATGAAACCAGTAAGAAAACAAGATCCCACATCAAACATCAAACAGGGATTGGTGCAGCATAATGCATAGCAAAAAGAAGTACATGAACACACTGCATATACCTCACATCCTGGGGCCATCTGAAGAAAAGGATGTCAAACTACTGAAGCTGGCCATACCATCAATCTCCTGGTGTCGAATCTCACAGATATGGTTGTTCGCACATGAATTTTGACACCTGTACTCCAATTTGAAAAGTGGCCGAAAAATGAAATGAGAAAATGGAAAATCTAAATGCACCATCAGATTTGTGGCGTCGAATAAGGTAAAATCGACGGTCAAATTTCTGAATTCTGAGAAAGTGGAAATCTGGGGCTTAAGTAAACTTTTAGATTCCCCCTATATTCCTCAAAGATTCCCTCTTCTGGGTCATCTGAAGATCTGCTGCTCAGATCAGGAAACTGATTGCACCATCAGGTTCGTGTCACTGGGAAGTGTAAGATCAACATAAAATTTGTCCAATTTGGACACTGGCAAAATTTCACCCTGCTGGAAATTGGCTCAATCATGGTTCCACCTGTGTTTCTCCAGGATCATGGTTCCACTTGCAAAAATTAATAAAAAAATTCATGTCTCAAAAACCGTGCCACATCCCGCATTTTTTCCCTGAGCGCACTATGGAAATGAGTTTCAATATAAGTTCCTTGGCGAATAAATCAATGAATACGTTGTTGGCTTATTGGTTAAGTCGACATATTAGGCATGCGAAGGTCGGGGGATCAAATCCTGACCCCTCCAAAATTACACGCATTTTTTTTGGGCGCATTGTACGAGGGCGCATTAAATAGCGGAGGTTAAAGTTTGGTTGGCGTATTAATTCGTTTTTGGGTTGGTGGTATTATATGGAGCTGTTACATTTTAAATGGATGTTGTATAATATGGTGGTGTATGAGGGTGCCCGAGAGGCAAGCCGACCACCCCGGCCATGCGGGTTCAAGCCCCACGATCCTCGGTTCATACATGGCACATGTTTTTAGTATGGTGGGGCGTGGGTTGGGTCCACTGAAGGTGGCCCGCCCACAACCCAAATGTGTTATATTTAATGCGGGAGTTGGTTGGAGGGCTTGGTGAGGTAATGGCCGCCGAGCCACATTTAAACTTAAATTATGTTATGTGGTTGCGGGAGGGCCGACAGGGGTCATGGCCTGTCGGCCCCATAAAAAATTTGATTTTTATTGTAATATAGTTTGGGGTGGCGGGGGTGGTGGCCCGCCACCTCATTTGTGGCCCACCACCTCATATATATATATACATATTATAATAATGTATTTTTCCAAACTTTCCCAATATAAGGGGTATTGGGCGATTTAAAGAGGCCACAATTTCGCTTGTTTTCGGGAGCCAGGTTCCCATGCTGGTTGACGGTGAATTTGTAGGACCATTAAACCTGGACCACAACCCAACTTTAATCAAAACTTTGACTGGATCGTTCTCCCTCATACAAGCTTGGATTGATGAATCGTTCACACTGTTATGATGAGGACGACAAGATCTACGCTCTGGTCCCGATTCGAAAGCATTTTGATCACTTTGACTTTTGAGATTTCATAAGCCTTCTTTGTCCTGTGTGAGTCCCTGGAGCCACCTAGATCAGCAAGTGCGTCAACTTAGAGTTAGTAATGATTTCTTGCTCGTTGCAACTTGTTTTCCATTGTGCTTTAAACACTTGTGTAGGTCGATGGTTTCAAGGCCCGCTCAAAGACACATTCTTTTGGCCCCCTTTTATTCTTCCTCCCTCGGACCTTCCCCCCTAATCTGTCTTCCCTCTACCATAATTAGCTCTGGTTGTCTGTCCTGCCATCGTACTACGATGTTTTTCTTGGGATCATCCACCATCATTGTTGTGCCACCTTTCAATGTCACTATCTAGATTTTCCTAATTCCACTTATGGTTTTAGCAAATGCTTGTTATATGTTTCCTTGATGTTGTCTTTTGGTGGACACCATCTTTGGTTGGCTATGTTTTTATCCCCCATACCATGTGTGGAAATTTCATCGTTTCCTCTTTGAAGGTACCTACGATGATGGTTTTAATAGGCATAGCCCTTACCTGGCGTGGCTCTTCCCCTGTCCTTTTTTCTTTCTCTATCTTCCTTTTTTTGTTCCCCCATTCCCCATGCCACGTCGGAGGGCACGAGTTCGAAGGGGTGCTTTATTCTACCAAGAGAGGGCCCACAGGGGAAACAACCACATGCACCATCGGTTGGAGGACTTTGCATCAAGTTACCATGAACTCACTCCAAGTCATATCCAAGATCAACTCACATGTGCTAAATAAGAAGATTCTTTGCAAAGACATCCCCTCTCTGACATGGAGGTTCTCACCGAATGGACCGCATGGGTTCTAGACATAAGTCACAAAAGAGGTTGTTTTAACCAATACATGCAAACAACGGATCTTAATTGGAAGATGAAAATTATTCTAGGTTGCACACTCCTGGATAGACATGAGCATCAAACAAATATTCTCCACTCCCTTGAGCACCTACAGTAGCACTTGAGGGACTTGGGTCAGAGAATGGAGAGAATCGAATAGCATCTTGGTATCTGCCCCTCAACAGGGAAACCATATGAGGGCTCTGAGGAACACATCTATGTTACAGGTTTTAAGTCAAATTTCTTTCCCTAGATATTGATTATGTCTATGTGTTATGATCCCTATGTTGTATACTTTGTGTTGCAACGATGTTTTGGACAGTGTGTATGTTTTTCTATGTTTACTTTTGGATCACCTAGTACTCAGATGACCCTGTCCTCCTTGCAGAGAGTAAATTTTTAGATATTGTCAGGTCTCCCTAGTGAGATACTAATTTAAGAAGTTTCATTTTCTCTTGTATTCTCTTGTTTTTGAAGGAAAAAAAAAATAAAAAAAAAAAAATTATAACTATTTATAAACTAGGGAACATATTGTAATTAAGTACTCAACCATTCAAGTCAAAGGATCTTAGTTTAAGTGGTTTGGTGAATAATTTGTTTCCCCATATGCATGGGTTCAAGTCTTAGAGACACGTTGTAAATGACTTGCTTGTGGCATTTAAGAAATAATTGTATCTAGTGTAATAGAGGTAGTCGATCTTTCAAAGTTGCCAACTTTGTAGAACATCTCGTGTTGGTTTAAAAACAAAATACTCAATTGCTCAAGATAGATCATCGGGCTTATACATATAAGAGTCACAAATGTGGTTTGTAAGGTGATGATCTAAATGTCTCTCTATTTTTTCTACACAACTATCATCAATGGTTATGCGCAATGGATCTTGTGGAGAATAATTCTTCTCTATTCAATACCATTTGTAATCTTATTATAATAGGAATTAGGTATTATTATTCATTATAAAACTTTCTATCATGGAAATGTTTCCCTCTTGATAACAAAATCAATTATTTTTTTTTGGTTAGAGTTAGGGTTCCTCAAGGTTGGGGATACTAATTTCTTTTGGCTTGTCTATTATGAAATAATTGAGATTTTTTTTAAATACCCATAGAAATCCCTACCTCCCAAATGAAATCTATATTTTAATATAGGGTTTTATTGAAATCATTCAACAATGTAAAATTCATCTTCCATAGTGAGTAAAATCTTAGGTTCAAAAATTGTAATTGGAAGTTAACCTTAGAGCATTGTCTTCACTTTTGAACTACCGGGATGATAACTTTGTCAATTTATGTCACATGAACTCTAATATGTAATGAAAATAACCTATATGATCAGCGAAGATCCCTACATAATATGCATCGTAGTCAGAAGTTGTAAATTTTTCAAAACAATTATAATGTTGGATTTAGAGGCCAAGCTTCAAATTAAGGTCTAAATCCCCAGATCCTATGAATAATCAAGTGGAGGCATCAAAGGCTACTCCAAACTCCCACTCTGAGTATATATACCAATGATATGGATCACTCCCTTTAACTCTAATGTAAAGACCATGATTATCAAATTTAGATTCTCATCACTTGCTTCAACCCACTTGTGTCTAAATGGCTTTGACTTTAGTTTAACAAGTTAAACTTCATTTGCCATGTTTATTGCATATAGTTTTTCATTAATCACTATAACCCACCTATTTATGAATTTAACCTACCTCGTATGAATCTAACTCACTTTCACTTATTAAGAAGAATTTCGGCGTAAATCAAGTATGGTTGCCTCTAGCTCTCACATTAGTTTTGTTTAGCCTTGATATATTGGTCATGGTTAACCCATAGCTTTATTAGTTTAATGCATCTATATTTCAGCTTCATCAAGTATATTAACCTAGTGATTTATTCAACCCGCACATATTTTCTCTGCCTCCTTAATTTAGCCCACCTATGCCTGCTTACTGTGTGCACTTATTTATCCAATCAATTGGCCTATTTATGAGATTAAAACTCCATCATTGAATGTGTATTAGCTCATTAAACACGACTTATTTTTATGTTTAATTAGTTTTAATTTTTTTATTATCTAATTTAATGTTGGATTAAGTCTTATGTTTTAAGATGGATATAGATTTTCATAATAAAGAAAGAAAATACAAAGTTGTTGGAACACATTCCTTCATCTTTTTAAGGCTACTAAGTCCTATATTTTAAGATGGATACTAATTTCATTGGCATGTGAGAAACATTAGAGCACATACAACTATATCAAGCTAGGAAAGCATGACAGTTTAACCTCCATGAAGATAAAAATATATAATCTAGTTCCATTGGAAAATTTTCCTTATCTATCAAAATAAAGATAGATACATAAGAAGGCTTCTATAGGAACAAAAAGTATATCCTAAAGATACTTATGTGAATGCAATAGTGGTAAATCATGACTTCATTGAATGTTGTTATAGGGTTGGACCCTTGGAAGGTCTTTCACAAGTTGAGTAGCGGTGCCGAGGTTCATTAGTTGTTGCAGTACCTAGTATCCTCAAACTCAAACTCAATGCCAACATAATGTGGGGTATTAAATGGATGATGATCTCCATGATCATCATTTAAACTCGTAATATCTTGATGTACTTATCTTGACATACTCACATTTTCATTTCAATCTCTAATATTTGAAAAACGAGTACAAAAAAATTTGTGTGTGTGCTCATGTTCTTAGTTGTTCTAATCTTCGAATATTTTCTAATTTTTCTTGTTTTGCATTTTTTTGTTCTATGTTTTGATTGTTTTTAAAGATATTGAGATAATATATATTTTTTCTTAAAGATTCAAAAATAATATTCGTAATTTCTAGTAACTTTAGACTATATTTTAATGTCTTCCATGTTGTCATGACCAATATTAAAGACATCAAATACTTAATAGGAAAAAGCATTCCGTTTAGAGAAGCAACATGTATTTTTCTAAACAAGATCAAAGAATCTCATTTATAACAAAACAAAAACATAAAACTTCTAATTTTGTTTTTTTCCTAGAACTCGAGAAATGAAGCACCACATGGTAATTTATAATGGTAATTTTAACTTATGAAATAGAATTGTGGAATTGTGGCAAAAATTGGATTTCACAAAGACTTTAGTTAGTGAGTAGAGAACAAATCTATGTAAGCTTAGGCTCAAGTTAGGATAAAATTTAATGGAGAAAACCAATTATCATTAAAATAATTCTTAAATAACTTATTACGAAAAAAATAATATTTGTAAAGTTCAATAAATCATTGCAATCATTTTTGTCATGCTAGTTTTATATATATATATATATCATTTTTCATTGAAGAAAACAAATAGATATATAATAAATTTATACATGAAACTAGTAGAAATTTTCGTATTTTATTAATTATTCTAAAAAAAATTAAACAAACTATTTTGTAAAGCTATAAAAAACCTAAATTTCCAAACCATAAATAAATAAAATAAAACCGAAATTATTTAAATTGAAACCCAAAAAATAAAAAATAAAAAATTGCAGAAAAGCAAAAATATGATTGTAACCCCAATTCAAAAAAGCAAGAAAAGCAAAAATTTGATTGGAAAACCAATTCAAAAAACCAAGAAAAAAATAATAACAGAAAAGCAAAAATATAATTGGAAACCAATTCAAAAAAGCAAGAAAAGCATAAATTTGATTAGAAAATCAATTCAAAAAACCATGAAAAAAAATAATAACAGAAAAACAAAAATATGATTGGAAACCAATTCAAAAAAGCAAGAAAAACAAAAATATGATTGGAAACCCAATTCAAAAAAGCAAGATACCATTTGCATGGAGTTTATGTAGCCGTTCTATTGACCTGTAACAGGCGAAGCATAGGCTGCAAAATTTCAGTGTGTATATATACATCAAACCTCTCAAATCCATCATTTTCTTCCTCCTCTGTCCATCGCCTGCTCTGTCTGTGGGGATTGGGAGTTTGAGTCTGAGTCTGAGTCCGAGTCTAAGTCTAAGTCTGAGTCATGTCTGTGTCTGTGTGTAGTCTGAATTTGAGTCTGGTGTGTGTCTGAGTCATGTGGGTGTATGTGATAGAGGAGGAAGAGGCATGTATGTGATAGAGGAGGAAGAGGCATGACCGGAGGCAACAGGATTTGGATCATCATCCCATTTCAGGGACAACACCGCTCAACAGCCAGCTGCTGAAGGGCTTTTGGTTTCAGGTATATAATCTGCACCACGATTTTTGGTATAATTAGCCATTCTTCAGCTCTTCTTGGAGGAATGGGCAAATTGAGAACAACAATGGCCTAAGTAATATAATTTCTATTTCTTATTTACAGGGCAGCATGACTCTGAACAATATTTTTCTGCATTCAAGTTGTTCTTCCCAAGTTTTTGGCTCAGGGCTCAGGCACATTTCCTCTAATCTCTGAGAATGTGCGTTTCTATGAAAAGCAACCTCTGATGCTATTTTTTTTTATGAGACTATACATAGTGTTATAATTCTTCATTTTAACAATTTTTATCAGGTATATTGCTAGATATGTGTAGATTTTGGGAATATTTTGAAGTCTGATTAGGCTATATGGGTATAAATTGTAAGAATATTTCTAAATTTGATTAGGCGATATGGGTGTAAATTTTGGAAATATTTCGAAAACTGACAAAGAAGTTGGGAGGTTGCACATATTGGCCGATGACTTGACAGGAGGTTGGGAGGTTGCACATATTGGCGGATGATTTGACAAGGAGGTTCCACATATTGGCTGTTGATTAGATATGGGTGTAGATTTTGGGAATATGAAACATGAGTATAGATTTTGAGAATATTTCGACATCTGTCTCTGACCAGGAAATATGGGTATAAATTTTAGGAATATTTCGAAATCTATAAAAATATGAAAATAGATCAAAAGAGATAAAAACCTGTTGCCCAACATAGAGTGTAAGTTTCTGATCAAATAATTCTTCATTTTAACAAAATTCTTTGTTCCTCTATTATTGTTCAGAGTTTTGTTAAAACCCTAAATCTCTTCAAAATTCTAAACTCGGGCTCGAGGTATCTGTTGGTGCTCCCTTTCTCCAATGGTTTAACAAATTTTATGTTACGGATAACATCCTCAATGTAAAATTATATTTCTATAATTAGGTAGATAAAATTTTATAGGTTTCTATAATTCCCTTCTTTTTAACAAAATTCTTTGTTCCTTTGTTACCGTTCAGAGTCTTGTTAAAACCCTGAAGATCTTCCAAAAAAAACCATGGCGATTCTAAACTCCAGCTCGAGGTATGCGTTGGCGTTCTGTTTCTCGAATGATTTAACCGATTTTATTAAATTTGATTTTTCCTAGATTGAGTTAAGATTTTCCGAATGTAAAATTAGATTAAGATTTTCATGGATTAATTGAATTTGCCAGCATCATGGCCCCTGTTTATTGGATAGATGATTTCTTGCTGGCATCATGGCTAGATAATTTCTTGCCAGCATCATGGCCCCTGTTTATTGGATAGATGATTTCTTGCTGGCATCATGGCTGGATGATTTCTTGCCAGCATCATGGCCCCTGTTTATTGGATAGATGATTTCTTGATGGCATCATGGCTAGATGATT
>APFE031640339.1:33029-46033 GCA_000404065.3 Pinus taeda | reverse complement strand
TGAATTTTTTTTTTTACAGGTTATTTTAATTATTTGATTTGGTAATATATGAAATATTTGTTATTCCACAATATACTTCTTTTTCTTCTTTTTCCTCTGTCTGGTTTCTTTTCCATACTAAGGCATACTATACAATTCTATTACTATACAAGAAGTACAGTTCAAATTTCTTTTAAAGCCAGAAATATGCTATCCAATTTTTTTCTTCATTTCCTCGGTTAGAAATGTTGCTATGAAGTAATATTATACAGTTCTATTTCTATACAAAGATGTACTCTTCATCCAATTCTTTTTTTTCCTAAGTTAGAAATTTTGTTCTTTTAAAAGAAAAGAAACATATTAAATACAATAATGTAATGTACTTATCTAATTCCTTGCCAAAACCAGGAAGTCTCTCCTACCAACCATGAGGCTGGTAATGACGTCAAGTCTCCCCCCAAGCTTCTACTCATCCAGACAATATAGGTATCAATCCTAAGTTGTCCAGCCTCCAAACCTCAAGACCACTGGTCCAATTTAGAGTCTGAACTTGCAAGGATTCTTCAAGGGTTCCACTGGACCAAGTCAAACTCAAGAACTCCTCAGAAGGTGCAGTGTCCTGCTCACCTGCACAATGTTCTGTGTGAGGCTTTCACTTTCTTTGATTTCTCTCCTTTTGTTCCTCAGGGTCTTTTCTCCTAAAAAAAAATATCTGCCTTCCTTGGAATTGTCCTTTTTATAAGAAAAAGAGAGTTATAAGTGACCTAACTCTCTAGAGAGTTTTATTTAATTATATATTAAAAGTTTTTTCTCTTAATATTCAAAAACTTTTTTCTCAACCATATATAAATCACTAGATTCCTTTGGTCTTTCACTTAAACCATGGTTAGTTTCAAAGTTCATAAAAAATAATAATAGTAATAAGAATAAATAAAAACTAGCACATGAATTCATAAAATTCTTACGGGGTGTCACACAACAAATTGTTGAGAAATAAAAGATGGAGTAGTCTTAAAGCTTAGTTGTATTTTATTTTTATAGGTTAGAATGTGGTGATAATTTTTTTTGGAGTAGGTTATTGTGAGAAATTATGATTTTTTTTAAATATATAATTGAATTTAATAATTTTAAAAAAATATTAATAAATTCAAAACTATCATTCCGAGAAAATCTCTATCAAATCTAACAAAATCTAAAAGAAAAAAAGCATTATATGCATATGATAAGTTTTGAATGAGATAAGTTTCCTTTTTGGTTGGTCCTCATGTTCCTTAGCTTAGGTTGAGTTACTAGTCTTGGAACCTTGGTTGGACAAACGCACTGGAGCCCTGTATCAACAAGGGTTGAGTTACTAGTCTTGGAGCCTTGGTTGGAAAAATGCTCTGGAGCCCTTGGTGGGTTGAGTTACTAGTCCTAGAGCCTTAGTTATACAAACTCTCTGGAGCCTAGTAAAAGTTGTGGGTTGAGTTACTGTTCCTGGAGCCATGGTTGGACCAATGCTCTAGAGCCCTGGATGGCTAGGATAGAGACCAATTTGATGATGGTTTTGTTGATGTCTGACCGTGAGGTGGAATCATTGTTTTATGGGTCGAGGTGGATGGCCTTTGGAAGCCCTGGATGAGTTTTGATTGATGTGTTCTATGATATCCCACATTCATGCTTGGAATATTGCACGGGGATGAATCACTAAAGAGAGATTTGGCTTAGCCATTCTACAGTTGGGTGGAACGTGGAAGTCCCATCCTGGGTTTGGATTTTTGCATCATTAATGAAAGGTTATTTCTCCTTGTACCTATATGAGAATTATTATGGATTATATTTGGTTTATATGGCTATGATTTCATTAGTATTTATGTCCCTATTATGCTAGTTATTTACATGTTTTATGACAACATCCATGAGTGGCTCTCATCATGTTCTTACTTCTTACTGAATGATCAATGAATCTATGAAATAATGGATTAAATGGCAGCTAATGTGATAAGGAGGCAATGCTTCATAGGGAATCTCAGATAACTATGAGACCCCTATGCTCAAATATGTTATTTACACCTGTAGGTTGCATATTTACTAAGTGTTTGACAAAATTCTTGTCATGGCTAGTAGGGGTCCAATCAAGGTCTTGAACAAGTATTTGTTTCAGTATTGTCATTTCCATGTTATTTTACTGATTTGAAGAGATGGTTCAATTCTGGGCAGTGACCTAGGCTCCGGGCCTGAAAAAGTGGCTCAAATCTTGAATTTGTTGGCATAGCATTGATAATCTGGGTCTCTGGTCACTGGAAGGCAAGCTTGTGAGAGTTACTTTGGGTTGTTGGTCGCATGCATGCATTTTCATGGGAGCGAATTTGGGTTTACTTCATCTAAATGCTAGGTTAACTCAAGGTTTGGGCACTTGGAGGGGTGGATTAGCTCCGAGGGTCCTAAAACACCTGAGGGAGGTTTGTGTGTTATGTTTCTATCAATTCCATTTCCTTAAGTTTACCTAGGAGGTTGAATCATATCATAGTAGCCTCTCATCACTTTTTTACCCCGGCTAGTGGGTTGCTTGGGTAGATGTGGGAGGAGGGTGTTACACCAGTCTGACAAACCTTTCAAGATCCTCTCTTATTCCTGCCTCAGCCTTTCATTGTCAACTCTCAGTCTGGTCATTTCCGTTCACAGTTGATAAACTGTTTCTAATAGTGGAGTGTTTGCTTGTTGGGATTCATCCCCCAACTGCACCCACATTTCTGGGTTAGTTTCCATATAAGATATGTTGGTTCTCGTTCAGGGTTCAGTTACACTCTATAACCTTTCTTTATATTATGTGCAAAGAAACAACATTCTTACATTTTATTTAACCCCGCTTGGCCACAATGTTGAACATTGGGTGCTTTGATACCATTTGTGACACCCACTCACTACTAAAAGAAAAAACTTAAGGAAAAAAAACTATACAATTTACCCGTTGTTAAGTACATCTACAAGTTTTTGTTTAAGTTGTTTCAATGGTCTTACATGAAATTTGATATACAATGGAATACATGTTATATTTCTTTTATTAATAAGGGATTCCACCACGGTGTACTTAACCACGTAAGGAGGATTGATCAATTGTTATTTAACATTTTGTTGTCTATTGTTTAGCTCCTATTATCACCCTGACCTTTGAATAGGTGTTGTTTGCAATTTTAATTATTATGATGTGACCTATCACATCTAGACCATCCATATGCATATTGATCCGACGGTCAGGAGAAAATAGGGCTCGTATAGCTAACTTCCCTAGTCTGAGGTTCGTGAAACTTTCCTTCATTCCTTCATTTTGAGTTAGGGTGTTTGCTCTGCAAATAACTCTACAACTCATTTCATGAACATTGTCATGCTATCCTATAAGTTTCTTTCTTGCAGAATAAATCATTTCTCCTTCCAAAGAGGGATTTTGGAGTATTTTTTTTCCACTAGCTACTTTTCTCCTCACACAGAGTCTTACTTCTGGTTCAAAATCTGTGTCAGGGTTTTCAGTTGGATGCACAACTATGGCCTTACCTTTAGGACCAAGTATTACTCCTATACTCTTTTTAACGTCCTTAGATGTTTTGTCAAAAGGGTATCTGAGAAATGATTTTCTCGATTCACTGCTTGCAGGACAACGATGGAGGGTTTTTACGCGAGATTCAGGTATTCCCCTACCCCGTCGCTTTCTATTGTTGCTTATATGACATGTTAAAACTATTATGTTTTAATTTACTTGGGGTTCCTATGTGCAGGTACTTTGACCTTGTTTTCTCACATCAGTTATTAAAGATGTGTCCATAAGCTACTTATACGCTTCCAATTTTTTGCGTTAACCAAGTTCTTCTTTTTACCTACACGCACAATACTGAAGGGGGTATGAGGCTTGATATAATGTGCTTTGTTTTTAATACCCTAAGGGTTTAAGTACTAAGCTATTGATATTTAAGAAGGTTTCTTTGTGAATCAATCTCATTTGTATACTACTTCTTAGATACAGTTGGTTAGGAGGGTTTTCCTCTCTCTACATCACAACTTTTTGTTATTGTTTGATTATGATATCTAGATAGTATTATGAACTAATCTCTTGATACAATGGGTTAATGGAGAAATATCATTTTTACCATGACTCTTTTGATGTCACGAGTTATTTTTGTACTTGTTACACTATATACAATGTTTTCATTTAGTAATATGAATAGTTGAATGTTCAGTTGCCTTTTACCACACTTCTATACAGACAACACACACCATGATTTTAGATTTTACTTTCTTTCTTTTTTTCGTTTTTCCTTTGTAAAGAAAATTGCGAATGCCTATATCAAAGCACAAACCTAAGGGTTTGGTCCCATTTGAGAACAACAACATAAGTAATTACTTGTTTTTTTTCCTTCAATTTCTATAATGGTTCGTTGTTATTTCAATTTGCATATTCGTTGTTCTCTATAGTGTTATAGTTATTAAATTAGAATTATTTCCTTTTAGAGTTTTCCTTGCTCAACGTTCAGTTCTCTCAACATTTTCCCCTCAGGTTTTTGTTTAATTCCACACACCTAATTGCGAGGTTGTTGGCACTGTTGTTGGCTTCCTCCGCGCACCAGGGATGTAGCAGGCTTGGCCTCAATATTGGATTGTCCTAAGGAAGGTTTAAAAAACTCTTAACCCAGGACTAACCACCATTTCTGCACAACCTCTCCTTTTAATGTTACATCATATTCGATATAACTGTAAAAAGGCAGAATAATTTTTTTTAAAGAAAAAGATTGTATCGGTTAAACATAATTATGAGCAGTCTAGAACCCTCTCTCAGTTATGTATATGTAAAGGTTATTTTTTTCTTTTCTACAGGTTATTTTAATTATTCAATCTAGTAATTGATGAGCCTCATCATTAAGCAATTATATGGGCCTTAATTGGCCTTAATTCACCTCCTAGCTTAGTCAAACCGGTTATTCTCACAATTTATTGCATAATTTTGATTATATTTTTTTTATGAAATGAGTTAGAGTTTGATATGTCTCTTTGTGGTCCAATGTGCATGAAATGCAAGAATGAAGGATAAAAGCAAGGAAAATGTAGGTAGAAAGGATAAAAGCAAAGAACTATGGCAAATGCCTTGGTAAAGAATCGAATGGGACAAGGGAGAGTAACTATAGGAGGTAAATCCTCCTCATTTACTATCCCTCCATTTGAATATTCCACCATCAGTTCGGAGTGCACACAACCATCAGGTTGAAGACTAAAAGATAGTCGAGCAAGTGAAAGTGACACAAACCAATTTTTCTTGAGTTAGAGGCCAAGCCTCCATAATGGGAAGGAAATTGTTAAAGACTTCAAATGTATAAATAGATAGGCTAAGGACCTTAGTAGGATTCAAAATCTATTGTAAAACTCTGTTTTATTTCTGAATTGCAAAGACTTGTGACAGTTTGCTCTGTAATCCATGGTTTCTACAATAAGAATGATTTTTGTTTAAGCCAGCTCTGAGTTAACTTCGAGGGCTAAAGCTCTTGGGTTAGGGCTCGACCCAAGCAGCCACAACTCCTCTTTACTGTAGATTTATGCTAGCATAAATTTTTGTTCTATTCATTTGTTTAAGTAGCTTCCTAGTTCTATTTACCTGCTTAAATTGATTTTTGGTTTACTTGTTCATTTGCTTAAATAGATTCATGGTTTCTCATTGGTTATTTGCTAAAGTAGCTTTCTAGTTTTGTTCATCTGCATTGTGCTTCAGTTTACTTTCATTTATGCCTTCTTTCAGTTCACAGGTTAGTTAAAGGAAAAAGATCACTATAAGGTTGTGCGCATGTCTTGGCCTCATCTCCTCCCTCTAGGACCATGACTTGAGGAAGGGACCCTCCAGCAACCCCAAAAACACATTCGTTGGTTCTCACATGGGCTATGGAGTTCGATGTTTAATGCAGTTATTTGTTCACCCGCACTAGTTTTCTCTATCATTTTGATTTGAAACTGCCTCCAGCACGTTCCTTCTACATCGCTTTCTCATCGTCCAATTACCCACAAACCTTCCCAATCACCACTTGATTCACTTTTAACACTAACTTTTTTCACTTTAAATCCCCAACATCGATCTGCCTCGTCAGATCTGATGGCTATCGTGCACCTGCTTGCCAACTAACTCAGTCAAATCTCTACCGTTGATCTGCCTCGCTAGATCCGACGGCTATTATGCAATATCGCGTGAATTTCTGTCTGATTATTATCCACCTGAGGGCATGTGATGAGAGTGGTTTCTCCATGCTATGTGTCGCCCAGTTAGGCTAATAGCGCAAAATTTTAGAAAACCACTTACAGCTTAGAGGGCGCATGATAAACAACTTATCGCCCTCTAAACCCGCTTCGTCATTTCTACACGTTTCTTTTGCCCGCGATCTAATCTCCGTCATCCATCTATCAATTAATCATGTATGTCCATCTCTTGACTTAGCCTCCATGATATAATCTCAGCCATCCATCTCCAGTTAACCCTGTTCGTTCATCTTTTCACTCAACTGCCACGATATAATCTCCATCGTTCGTCCTGTTAGTTAACCCTGTCACCTATCTATCTACATAAACTCCTGTGATCCAATCTTCACCATTCATTTTCCTTTCACCCAACTAATCCAATGGTTCTTATGCATTGTTGCTCCCTCATGTCCTCCTTTCACTGATTTCGACCTCTGATTGATTTTTCCGCTTGAAATCCGATTTAGCCTAAGTTTCTTTATTACACCTTAGTCTAGTTTTGATGCTTTTTACTTCTACAACTTAGATAATTAGCATTAGGTTAGTGTTAATTTAGAAATTATGCTTAGCATATCTATTTAATTGGTTAATTAGGTTATGGTGTAAGTTTAGCATTTCGTGATGTTTTATTCATTACTGCAGTAGAGTAGCTCTGTCTTAGAATAGGTTTGATCTCCTTCCATCAAAGAATTAAGCTTCTTCTAACCTTATAGAAGTTTGTCTTGGAACCCCTGGGGTCTCTTTCCAGACAAATAGTGACAACAGGAAGGACCTTCACTTCTACTTGTGCATATAGCACTATCAGCTCCAAGTTTGTACGAACCCCAGGTTGATAAGTAAGGCTGGTAGCACTGGGAGTTGCAACGTTATTGTTGTAATACCTAGACTCATCACTTTTTGGCATCGTTGTTAGGGAGGTGTCTAAGTAGAAGTAATTACTAATTTCTTCTATTTCTAGTCTCCAAACTTTCTTTCAATAGTTTATTTCTGCAAAAGTAGTCTAGTTTCTTTCTTTCTTTCAGTTTTCATTATCTTCTTTCCTTTCCATTCTACAAGTACTTTCTAGCTTTAACAAAATCTTACAAAATCCAACACAAAAACATTTCCTTTCATGCCTCGTAGGATTAGGGACACTTCAGAGAAATTCTTGTCAAATACCCCCATTGGATCAAATAGGAAACCTTCTCTCTTCTTTATTGACGGTGAATTGGAAGACCCTTTAGGTGCGAAAACTTACCTATTTAAGGAACCTACATAAGAAGAAGAAGAGGAAGAACCCATTCCTATTGAACCAATGGCTGGAAACCAAAATAATAAGAGAGATAGAGAGAGAACTGAGAGTGCCTTCCCCATTAGGGAAACCAATGGGGACACCAAGATGAAGAATGTAAGCCCCTCTGCTCTACCTCATTTCCATGGCCTGACCACAGAGGACTCTGACACTTTCCTATTTGAATTTGTTGTTATAGGAAGAACCTATGACTATGCATATGATGAGCAAAATTTAAACCTATTCCCATCTACCCTCAAGGATGCAACATTCGTTGGTTCATGGGTTTACGTGGAGATAGAATCAGAACTTGGGCTCAGATGCAATAGACTTTCAACAACAAATATCGGGACTATTGTAGGTCAAAGGACACTAAAGAATAGATTTTTAGGATGACCATAGGCCGGGATGAATCCCTAGAAGACTATGAAGAAAGATTCTAACTTAGTTACAAAAGGGACAGGTGCATGCTTGACCCTGGGTGACTAAAGTTGGTCTTGCTTAGAGGAGTAAGGGGAGATCTTTTGGATACCTTAAATATGATAGTAGGAGGATATGTCTACCAAATACCCTATGAGGATATTAAGACTGTATTTAGAAACCATTATAGGGCAACCAAGAAAAAGGGTAGGGGTAGTCAACCTATGGCCAGTACATCATCCTCTAACTTATCCATCAAGAGTGAAATTGGAAATATGCTGGAAGATTTCAAAAGTGACATGATGCAAACCCTTCCCTTGCAATTGGATATCATGAACATCAAAAGGAAGCAAGAGGAAGAAGTGAGAGTCTTGGCCATCTTTTGTCCTAAATGCACCAGGAGGCATCCTAGGAACGAATGTCCATTGAATTGTATTAAAATTTGCTCAGTCTGTGAAGAAAACCACTCCACAGACAAGTGCCTTCTTTACCTGGACTCAAAGTTGTATATCAAGGAGTTGAAAGGGTCACTGAGCAACTTTGCTACATCAACCAAAGGTGACCTCCTGGGCCTAGACCATACCAACAGGGTATGTAAGGGCCATCCCATGCATATTACAACCCCAACCAAACCACAAATATACCTTCTTGGGGACCCCCTGCTCATCCTTCCTGGTCTACAACCCCTCCTTGGTCCTATGCATCTCAGTATCAATCCCAGCCAGCCAACCAGTCATTTCAACCTTATGTTCAACCACAAGATCAGTGGAATACCCCACCTCAGGGGTGGAGGCCCCAATTCAACAATGGTCCAGCCCTATTTCCTCCACCACCTAACCAACCACAACTCCTACACTCTTCTCCACCTAAGCAACCCCAGATGTATGCCCAGCCAAATCCGAACCCAAACAATAGGCAGACTCAACAAGCATATAGTGAAGAGACATCATACCCAGCTTATGCTGTAGAAATCCAGGAGATCAACCTAAGGTCTAGGAGAATTCTCCTAGACAACCAACCTCCCTCTCCACATAGGGAGGTCAAGGAAGAAAGAGAGAAAAGAAACCTTAAAGTATATCCACCCATTCTTGAAAGACTAGCCCAACCACTCTAGCCTACCCCAAAAGAAACTGAACTTTTGGGAGAATTGAAAAACCTATGTGTAAATACCCCCTTCTCTAGGCAATAAAAGATGTCCCTATTTACAATAAGTTGATTAAGGAGAAGTGCTTCAAGCATCCAGGAAGAATAAAAAGGGATGCGCCTACCATTAATGTCATTGGGCAGTTGTCTGACTTAATGTTGGGGCAAGTAATATGTCCAAAATATTTAGACCCTGGAAGCCCTGTAGTAGATGTGCACATCAATGGCACCATTGTCCCACACATTCTCGTTGATCTTGGGGCTGCCATTAATGTGATGACTAAGGACACCATGCTCAAGTTCAACCTCTAAGGGTCATTAAGGAAGACCACAATAGTTCTGCAACTTACAGACCATTCCACAGTCAACCTTGAGGGATTTGTGGAGGATGTGATGGTCTCCATTGACTCTTGGGAGTGCCCTGCAAATTTCGCAGTTCTCCAACCTAAGGCTAAGCTCACTGGTTACCCTCTCATCCTCAGGAGGCCATAGTTGGCCACAGTTGATGCTTAGAGTAGCTCTACAATTGGGAATATAACCATCAAGAATGGGCACATGTCCAAACAATTATTCCAATACCCTCCTACTCAACCTACCTTAGAGCATGATTTACCTTTATGGTTAGAAGAAGATGAAGTTTATTCTGCCCAACTTCATGCTTTTGAAACAACCATAGGAGGAGGAAAACAAGATGAGGATGACTTAATTGAACACTTGCTCCAAATTCCAACTCCTAGTTCACTGCCATTAGAAGCTGAAGTGAAGGAATCCCAGAACAATCATCTCATTTACTTATGCTTGGCCAACCCACTCCATGTCAAAACCATAGAATTTGGCCCAGAGAAGACTTTGAACATTAACCCATCTCTTTCTACTTTAGAAGAGGAAAAGCTATGCCACATGTTGAGAGAGAACCTAGAAGCCTTCGCTTGGAGTTATAAAGAAATGAAGGGAGTACACCCCTTAGTGTGTACTCACCACATATACATCAAAGAATGTTGTACGCCAGTCAAGAAACCACAAAGGAGGATGAATCCAACTCTTAAAGACATAGTCAAAGAACAAATGCAAAAACTACTAGATGCAGGATTCATTTACCCTATCTCAGAGAGTGAGTGGGTCTCTCCTTTAGTGTTAGTTCCCAAGAAAAATGGTAAGTGGAGGATTTGTGTTGATTATAGGGAGTTGAATAAAGCCACAAAGAAGGACCATTTTCCCCTACCCTTCATTGACCAAGTGCTATATGCCCTGGCATGGAAGAAATTATTTTCTTTCCTAGACGGATTCAGTGGGTATAACCAAATCCAAATCTGCCTAGAAGACTAGGATAAGACCACATTCACTTGTCCTTGGGGTACTTTTTCCTATAGGGTCCTTCCTTTTGACCTATGCAATGCTCCTGCCACTTTCCAGAGAGCAGTCTTGAGTATTTTTGCTGAATTAGTACATGATGCAGTAGAGATCTATATGGATGACTTTACACCTTATGGCTATGATTTCCAAGAAGCCCTGAGTAACCTAGGAAAATTATTACACAAATGCATTGAAATGAATTTGTATCTCAGTTGAGAGAAGTGTGAATTATTAATGACTGAAGGGACCGTGCTAGGTCATTCAATATCTCAGCAAGGACTGTAAGTGGACCTAAACAAAATAGCAATCATCCAAAGGGTCCCACCTCCACAAAAGCAGAAAGATGTAAAAAGTTTCATAGGATTGGGGGGATACTACCAAATATTCATAAAGGACTTCAGCAAGTTGGTCTCTCCTTTGTTTGGATTGTTGGCCAAAGATTATGAGTTTATATGGTCAAAGAGCTATGAAGAGGCCTTAGACATTCTAAAGGGTAAGTTAACCACTACACCAATCCTTAGAGGCCCAAACTAGGCCCTCTCTTTTGATATTCATGTTGATGCCTCACACAAAGACATATGAGTAGCCTTAGGTCAAGAAGAGGAGAAATTGCCCTATGCCATCTATTTTATCAGTAAGAACCTATCAAACGCTGAGCTAAATTATACTGTGACCGAAAAGGAACTCCTGGCTATTGTGCATTCATTGAACAAGTTTAGGCATTATATTACATGCTATCAAACATTTGTGCATACTGATCATGCTGCAATCAAATATTTAATGAACAAACCAGATGTGAATGCTAGAATCATAAGATGGTTGCTTCTATTATAGTAATTTGATCTAACTATTGTTGATAAGCTTGGAAAGGAAAATGTTGTTGCTGACTTTCTATCCAGAATGAATATGCCTTCAGGTGAAGAAGGAATGGTGGATGACCAATTACCAAATGAGCATTTGTTTGCTATTTTAGTTCTCTCCCCATGGTTTTCTGCTATAGCAAACTATCTAGTATCAACAAAGTTCCCACCAAACTTGCCCTCCAAAGGAAAGAGAAAGATAGTCAGAAAGAGTGCCCCTGTCACCTGGATTGGGGGCAACCTATTCAAACTTGGTCCAGATCAAATCTTAAGAAGGCATGTAAGGGAAGAGGAAGTCTTTGACATCCTTCTGACCTGTCATGATGGGCCTTGTGGAGGTCACTTTGCAGTAAATAGGACATCATTCAAAGTGTTGCAAGCAGGCTATTATTGGCCTACTCTTCATTAGGATGTGAAAAAGTATATTAATCAGTGTGATCGGTGCCAGAGGATGGGAAAGCCTACTCCAAGAGATGAAATACCCCTACAACCTCAAGTGACCTTCGAGCCATTTGACAAGTGGGGCATGGACTTCATTGGGCCTATCAACCCTCCTTCAAAGTAAAAACATCACATCATTGTGTGCACTGATTATTTAACTAAGTGGGCTGAAACCAAAGTAATTAAGGCAACAACAGAAGAGAAGGTGGATGAGTTCCTAAGGGAGAATATATTCTACAAATTTGGGTACCCTAGGGAGCTAGTCATAGACCAAGGCAGCCAGTTTACCTCCAGCATGATTGAAGAACTACTCAACCATCAAAAAATCAAGCATAGGACCTCCACTCCTTATCATCCACAAGCTAATGGGCAAGTGGAGGTGACCAATAGGGCACTAGAGAGCATCTTAACCAAGGTAGTGAGCAACAGCAGGAAGCATTGGGAAGAGAGACTAGTTGAGGCCACCTGGGCCTATAATACAACATGGAAGACCACCACTGGATTTACACCCTATGAGTGGTATATCATAAAAAGGCTATGATGTCCATTGAATTTGAATATAACACATTGAGGATGGAAACCCAACTAGATTTAGATCTCAGTCATGCACAAAGAGAAAGGTTGTTACATTTGAATGGCTTGGATGTATTCAAAATGCAGGCCCTCCTACATACAGAGATAGTTCAACTTCAGAGGAAGATATGGCATGACAAGCACATCAAGGAGAAGCAATTTCAAGGAGACTGGGAATTGTTATATGATTCCAGGTTTAAAGTCTTCAAGGGAAAGCTGAGGACAAGATGGCTCAGACCTTATGTGGTGGAAAGATGCCATGACAATGGTTCAGTGCAAATCAGAACTATTGATGAAGAAGCCATTTTGTTGCTAGTTAATGGACACAGATTGAAAATGTACAAGAGGCCTTTATCAAAATAAGAGTTTGTTGACAGTATTAATAAGACAGTAATGAAGGTAGAGCAAGTTCCAGTGCCTCCCTCATCAGGTCACTCAAAAAGGAAAAAACAAAATAATAAGGATTCAGGTGAAAACCTCCATGAGGCACCTGAGTCCCATCATTCACTACAACAAATCCTGTGATTAGCATCCTTTTTTACTTCTTTTTTTGCATCTAGAGCCCATTTTTGGCGCTATTTGCATCCATTTATCAAATATGGTGCAAAACTTGACACAAAATTTGCATCGAGTTTTACACCACGTCTTACACCAAGTTTAGCACCAGGTATTGCAATAGGTTTTGCACCACATTTTGCACCAAATTTTATGCCAAGTTT
>APFE031640322.1:1191-16918 GCA_000404065.3 Pinus taeda | reverse complement strand
ATTGTCCAAAAGGTAAGAATCTATCCTTATATACCATGCACGCGGTGCTTGCTTTAGCGCATAAAGAGCTTTCCTCAACTGATACACATCGTCTTCTTGGCTTTCTACCTCATAACCAAGGGGTTGTGCAACATACACTTCCTCTTTCAGCACTTCATTCAAGAATGTTGATTTTACATCCATTTGATACACTTTACATTTATGTTGCACAACAATTGCCACAACTATATGCATTGTCTCCATTCTCGCTACTGGTGCAAACGTCTCTGAATAATCTCTTCCATGTCACTGCTTGTATACTTTGAAAACTAGCATTGATTTATGTCTTTCAATCTTGTCGTCGACATTGCTCTTGGTCTTGTAGACCTCCTTCACTCCAATGACTTCTTTTCATTACGGCAAGTCCACTAACTCCCATGTATCATTCCTTTCTATTGCTTCTATTTCTTCCTCCATTGCCGCAACCCATTTTTATTCTTTGACTACATCTTCAAAGTGGATTGGGTCATATACATGACAAAACAAAGAAAATAATGAATTCAGACCAGTGCTGCTATCAACTTCATCTTGCTCGTAAATCTCATTTAAATTTCTAAATTTTGGTCTTCTTGTGCTTGCTAAAGATGGGCTTGACATGTCACTAGGTGTTGCACTTTGTGGCATGCTTGGAGAAGCACTTGCTTGATTGCATGACACTGTTTAATATTTGTTGATGGTGTTACTTGTTGCCTGCTTTGTTGTGCTTGAATATGAGTAGAGGGAGTCACTTTAGAGGAATCACTTGCTGCTATCAATTCCTCTTTGTCCTCATGTGGTATACATGCTTTGACATTGATTGTCTTCTCTAAACTTCCATCGCATGCTTCCTCTTCTATGAACTGCACATCTCTATTGATTATGACTTTCTTGGTTGATGTATTATAGAGCTTGTATGCCTTGGATTCATCATTGTATCCAACAAATATACATTTCTCCCCCTCATTGTCCAACTTCTTCCTCAACACATTTGGGACATGTGCATATGCCACACATCCAAAAACTCTCATGTGAGTGACACTATGTTTTCTTCCACTCCATGCCTCTTTAGGAACTACATTTTGGACGCTTTTGGTTGGACATCTATTCAAGATATACGTTGCACATGCAACATCTTCAACCCAATAATCATTTGGAAAATGCTTTTCCTTCAACATACTCCTTGCCATTTCCATAATGGTGACCCTATTCTTCCTTTCTACTACACCACTTTGTTGAGCTGTATACCTTGTTGTAAATTGCTTGTGAATTCCATACTCCCTGCAAAAGAATAGGAAATCATTTGAGATGTATTCACCACCTCTGTCAGTCCTGAGGACTTTGATGTAGTGTCCACTTTGCTTCTTAACAAGAGCTTTGTATTGACGAAAGCACTCAAACACTTCACTTTTCTGTTTTAAGAGATAGACCCATGTTTTCCTTGTGTAGTCATTTATGAAGGTCAATAAATAGTGGCTTCCACCAACTAATAGTGTCTACATTGGTCCACATAAATTTGAGTTGACAATCTCCAAAAGTGCCTATGCCCTTACTGACTTTCTTGTTGGAAATGTCTTTCTATGTTGCTTTCCCAAGATACATCCTTCAAATAGGCTATCCGATTTTTCTATGAGTAGTAATCCCTTCACCATGCCTTTCCCATGCAGAAAATTTAAACCCCCAAAGTTGAGATGTCCAAATCTCAAATGCCATAACCAATTTTCATATTTGACTTCTTCTTGAAAGTTTACTTGTGTGACAGCTGCATCTTTTCTTCCATCCTCTTGTGAGTTCATTGATAGTTGTGCTTTTGCACCTTCTTCTTTCAAAATTGATTTTATCTTTAGGAGAAACATTCTATTGTATGTCATCTGAACCTTTGCAATTTGCTGTCTACTTGGAGGACTATCCGAAATTATGCACACATCATTTTTGAAAAAGACATTATATCCCCTTTGCATGAGTTTTCCAATGCTTATGAGGTTATGCCTCAAACCGGCGACAAAGTAAACATCTAAGATGTACTTCTTCTTCCCCTTCTTTGTTAGGATATTAAATATCCCTTTTATCATGACAGAGACTTTTCTATTAGTCCCTAATATCACTTCAAATTTCACACTTTTATCTAAATTGGAAAAAATTTCTATGTTCCCTGCCATGTGATTTCTACACCCTAAATCTAGATACCATACATCACTTTGTTTTTCTTGTGCTACATTACAAGATAAAAACATGTTATCATGGTTCTGATTTTCTTTTGTGAAATTTACACTTGGTTTGTTACTAATGTCATATTTCTTCTTTCTACATTCATTTGCATAAAGACCATACTTTTTACAATAATGACAATGGACTTGAGATTTATCATACCTCTGACCTTGTGCTTGATTTTGGCTTGGGTCTTGACTTGGAATTTGATTGTTGCCCCTTCCACTTGAACTTGAAGGGCTATTTCTTCCACCTTTGTTTGGGCTTCTTCCTCTTCCCCTAGCATATGATCTTCCTCTGCCTCTAACTTGAGCAAATGAAACTTGTGTCTTGCAGGGAGCTCCAATGAGGAGCTTATTTCTCTATTCAGTCTATGTTCATGAGAAATTAGTAATGCATAAAGCACATCCACTAAGACTGTGAGAGAACCTTTGTCTCTTCTATGGCCACAACAATGGCATCAAACCTCGCTAGCAAAGTTCTCAAAAATTTCTCAACTATTCTTCTTTCTTCAAGTGTCTCACCATGAGTGCTGATTTGAGTAACCAAGCCAATTACATGTGTAAAAAACAAGTCTACATTCTCAGAATTTTTCATACAAAATGTTTCAAAATCTCTTCTCAACATTTGCAGTTTTGTTGTCTTGACTTTTTCCATGCCTTGGTAGGCTGTCTGGAGGATGTCCCATACTTTCTCAGACTTCATTACCGCTGCAACCCTTGGAAAAACACTTTCATGAGCTGCTTGAAAAATGTAGAAGAGGGTTATTGCATCCTTCCTCCTGTTGTCCCTCAACATATCCCTTTCTTCTTGAGACAAAGCATTGTATGTTGCTGCATCTGTTGATTCTTGAAAACCATTCTCCACCAAATCCCAAATGTCTTGAGACGAGTCTTCATTGTAATAGCCCAATAGTCATAATGTTTTCCACTAAATTGAGGTATCTGAGGGTTAGTCAAGCTTGTGCTTGATGTTGCCATTTCTGAGTGAAAGAAAAAACTTTATCCCTGCCGTTAAATATGCTAAAAAACAAACTTCGCTCAAAACAATTCCTTTAAATGTTAGTAAAAACACTTGTTTTTACACTAACAAAGTTTAACTCACTTTGATACCATGTTAGAAAGAATTTTATGGGGTAGAGGAGAGGAGTTTCACTCAAAATTAGTTTGCAGCATGGTTAGTCCTGTGAGAATTCAGTTGTGTCCAGGTAAGTCTTATGTTGCCCTGTGGAAATCACAACTACACAAAGGCTTAATAAAACATAGGAAATAACTCATGGAAAAACAGAGTAAAATAAAATGGTCGTGTAAATCTACTCATGAAGGCTTAAGACCACATCGCAACATAACATACTTTTGATTATAACATAAAACATATGAAAATACATTCTAGTGATAAATGGATGTTGCAGCTCCAAGCGAGAGTCTTATGTTGCCCTGTGGAAATCACAACTACACAAAGGCTTAATAAAACATAGGAAATAACTCATGGAAAAACAGAGTAAAATAAAATGGTCGTGTAAATCTACTCATGAAGGCTTAAGACCACATCGCAACATAACATACTTTTGATTATAACATAAAACATATGAAAATACATTCTAGTGATAAATGGATGTTGCAGCTCCAAGCGAGAAAATACGAAAGACATACTGCAATTTAAGCAGCACTCGGGTTCCAAAGTAAATGTCTGTAAAACTCCGTAAAACTGATTTCACGCACCCACCAATATTTCTTCAATGATCTTCTCCTCACTACCTCACAAAGTCTCACTCTCTAACTTTCCCAACATTACAAATGACTTTTACACACATATTTATCTCAACATACAAATTTGACATTAATACATGACAGAGAAAATAATTAATATGCAACATGGACGATTTTACATAATAATTGTTTTTTTGAACTTGTAGGTGTTGTGGAGTGTGGGAAACAGTTGCGGAGTGAATGCTTGCATATATTTATTTACCAAATTCATTAAGTGCCTTAACTTCTCTGTTGTGTTGCAGAATGGTCGACGTTGTATTTCTGCTTTGACTTCAATCCTTTTGCCTGCAAACATAATCGCAACCGTAGAGTAGTTGACTCAACAAGCATGGTGTTTGTCAGTGTGCTTAAGGCGGTGATTGGAATTAATATTTCCAACACCATTGTCACTCATTCACTGAAAGATTCATAATTATCATTTGACAATTTAGCGCTTGCCATTTGACAATCTTTAAACTCACTAACTATATTCGTTTTCCTCTCTCTCACTAACTATATTCGTTTTCCTCTCTCCTCTGCCTACCATTCGGCGCCTGGATCTCGTGCATGCTATCCGCACCCGGTTTATAGGCAAAGGCAGGGTTGGAATTTGACCAAAACAATTCTTTGAGGATTCATTTCTTTTTACAGAAAGTCATTAATACCTCATACATAGATTTTCCTGCTGCTACCCCACTCTGACTTTCCAATGCTCCAATTCTCCAGCGATAAGAATTCAATTCCACCTAATCTAGTTTATATTTATTTCCAAAACTTTTTGGAAATGAAAATTTAGATTTGGCTTTTAGTATAATTTAATTTATGATCTTATTATTATATTTATATTTACTTTCTTGTGATACTTTGTCTTATTTTTCATTCTAATTCTATTTTATTGCAAATTTTTTGATATAAATATTTTATATTAAAATTAAAATTAAAATAATTTATTATTACTATTTTAATACTAATTTGATGCCATGTACAAATAATACAATTATAGATGTTCAATAATTTGTTATTTATATTAGCTTTTCCATTAAAACAATTTTTTTTCGAATAAAATCCATCGTTTTGCTCATCTGTGAATGCTTAACTTTACTGGAAGTCTTATTTCCAACCAATACGATTTAAGTATCTTTATTCACACTTTGTAATGGGATATTTTAGAAAATATTTTTATATTTTATTAGTAGTATATGGGAGATTATTTACTTTTTTATAACTATTAAATTGTAAAAATTAAATTTGTGTAGGGGAATTTCATTGGTTTTTCTCAACCACCGGAAACAAATATTTATTTCTCAATAATTAAACTCATAATTATTACATCAAATTTATAATCATTACCGCTTGGTTATTAAACAAAAGGCCGAGAAGACATGGCATATAGGTTGAGGAAAGCTCTTTATGGGCTAAAGCAAGCATCATGCGCATGATATAGTAGAATAGACGCTTACTTAGGCATGTAGGCTAAGGAAAGCTCTTTATGGGTTGAAGCAAGCATCATGTGCATGCTATAGCAGAATAGACGCTTACTTGATGGACAATGGTTTCGACAAATGTGATGGAGAGCATACTTTATACAACAAAGAGAGTGATGGTAAGCTTCTTATTGTTGTCTTATATGTAGATGATTTAATTTTTAAAGTGATGGTTTCTTCATCGTTGATTTCAAAGAAGTCATGAAAAGTGAATTTGAAATGACTGACTTAGGGTTGTTAAGATATTTTTTGGGAATAAAAGTGAAGCAAATAGAAAGTGGCATTTTTATTTCTCAATCAAAGTATGTAGTAGGTATTTTTGAGAGATTTAATATGCAGAACAACAAGCCCACACAAACTCCAACTGTCATGGGGTTGAAGTTGACAAAAGAATATAGCAACAACAATGTATTTGACCGTCACAAGGCTAGATATAATGTATTCAGTAAGCTTGGTGTTGAGGTTCATGGAGACACCCAAGGAGACACATCGGGAAGCAAACAAAATGATTCTAAGGTATGTTAACAGGACAAAATAGTATGGTATTTTGTACACCGTAGCAGATTATTTTAAGCTGGTTGGTTACACCAACAATGATTGGGTAGGAAGTTTCGATGACAGAAAGAGCATGACAGGATACGTTTTTCATTTGGGTTCTAAAGCTATTCCATGGTCCTCCAAGAATCAACCAATAATGTCATTGTCAAAACATACGTTGAATATGTCGCCGCAATAGTAGCAGCATGTGAGAAAGTTTGGATGAGAAGGATGTTGAGGGATCTATGCCACGACCAAGAGGGAAGAACAACTATTTTATGCGACAACACTTCCGCAATTGCACTATCAATGAACTTTGCGTTTCACAAGAGGACCAAGAACATTGATGCTAAATATCATTTTATTAGAGAGTTAATTAAAAATGGTGAAATTATCTTGTAGCACTACAAGTCACAAACGCAGTTTGTTGATATTTTCACAAAGCCATTGGCACATGAAAATTTTGTTATCTCAATTTTTTTTGGGAATTGTCAATAGCAATAGTTGTGATTAAGGAGGAGCATCGGAAAAATTAATCCCAACCATTGCGTTAAGCACACTGACAACAACCATACTTGTCAGATGGATTTTTGCAAGTTGTGGATTTGTTTGCGGGATGAACGACAGAAGTTCTCCATTCCGCAATACACATAAGATAACTAAATTCAAATGTCTATTTAATACAAAGTCGGTGAAATGTATAGTCAAGCAAGACATGTCAGATAATTAAAGTCAAATAGGTATTGACTATAGAGGTTGTGAAATGTATGGTCAAATATTTACTTCACAACTCTTATTTGCAGTCTGCAACCTTTGCAAGTTCAGAAAATCATTCATTTTTTATAATCACCCATCCAGTGTCTTAAAGATTTTCTCTGACATGAATTAATGTGTCAAAAATGTATGTTTAGATAAATATGAATGTAAAAGTATTTTGCACTGAGTAGAGAGTTGAGGGTGTAAGTCTAAGAGGTGAAGAGGAGAAAATCGTGAAGCAAATATTGGTGGGCGCATGAAAACAATAGTTATTGGGTATTATTGTTTGTTACTCTGCAACACCTAGTGGAGTGTAAATCACTATAGGAATATTTATTTTACTTCGTTAATAAGACGCAGTCTCATATGAATGTATTTCATGCATTAAGAAATATAATACAAAATTTTATTGTGTTGCTCCATTTTAATTTGTTTTACTCTATTTTGTTCTGCGTCAAATTTATTTGTTTTCAAGCCTCTGTCAAGTTCCTATTTGTTCGCCACAACTTAAGATTTGACCTCTGCAACTGAATATTTGACCTTCAAAACTGATTTACTGTGGGAGAATCCTCTCCTCTACTCCCTTTAAATTTTTCTAGCAATGTAAATTCCATTTTAGATGCAATCGAAATGAATCAATTCATAGTGACATTGGCTTTCATGAATAATTCACACTTAATAATCATTCAGCCATAATTGAGAGTCTGACAACGTAAAGGCTAACTAGTAACCAACCCTAAATTAAAAAATATATCACTATATGCTAATTAATAGTGTTAATACTATTCAAATTCAAGATTTTGTTATCTATATCTTCAATACTTGAAATACTTTCGGTAGAAATCACATTAAAAAAGTTTGGTCGACGCATTTCGAACCAATCAATGTGGTTCATCATCAGGACAAGATGAAGAATCAGATCAAGGCACCTAGGTAAATAGGAAGACAAACCACTCTAACGGCTATAAGGAAACTACTATAAAAGAAATGACTACTTTTGACTATTAATACTAATTGGTCAACATATAATTGCTAATTAGTTGATTAATTAGCTAAGGAATATAGTGATTAGCGATTAACGGAGGAAAAAGACATTATAACCCTTTTGCATGAGTTGTCTAATGCTTATGAGGTTATGCTTGAAACCGGTGACAAATTAAACATATGAGATGTACTTCTTCTCCCCCTTCTTTATTAGGATATTAACTCTTCCTTTTCCCATGACAAAGACTTTTCTATCAGTCCTTGATGTCACTTCAGATTTCACACTTTCATCTAGATTGGAAAACATCTTTATGTTCCCTGACATGTGATCGCTAAACCCTGAATCTAGATACCATACATCACTTTGTTTTTCTTGTGCTACATCACAAGCTAAAAACGTGTTATCATGGTTATGATTTTCCTTTGTGAAATTTACACTTGGTTTGTTACTAATGTCATATTGCTTATTTCTACATTCATTTGCATAATAACCATACTTCTTACAGTAATGACATTGGACTTGAGATTTATCATACCTCTAACCTTGTGCTTGATTTTGGCTTGCGCCTTGACTTGGAATTTGATTGCTTCCCTTTCCACTTGAGCTTGAAGGGATGCTTCTTCCACCTCTGTGTGGGCTTCTTTCTCTTCCTCTACCATATGATCTTCCTCTACCTCTAACTTGACCAAATGAAACTCTTTTCCTGAAGGGATGCTCCAATGAGGAGCTCGTTGCTCTATTCAGTCTATGTTCATGAAAAATCAGTGATGCATGAAGCTCATCCACTGAGAATTGTGAGAGATCCTTTGTCTCTTCTATGGCCACAACAATGGCATCAAACCTTGTTGGCAAACTTCTCAAACATTTTTCAACTATTCTTCTTTCTTCAAGTGTCTCACCATGAGATCTGATTTGAGTAACCAACCCAAGCCTACATTCTCAGAGTCTTTCATACAAAGTGTTTCAAAATCTCTTCTCAACATTTGCAGTTTTTCTATCTTGACTTTCTCCATGCATTGGTAGGTTGTAAGGAGGGTATCTCACGCTTCCTTGGAATTCTTTGTTGCTGCAACCATTGGAAAAACACTTTCATGAACTACTTGAAAAATTTAGAAAAGGGCTTTCTCATCCTTCCCTTTGTCCCTTAATAGACCATTTTCTGCTTGAGACAAGGCATTGTATGTTGCTGCATCTATTGGTTCTTGAAAACCATTTTCCACCAAATCCCAAATTTTTTGAGACGAAAAGAGGGCCTTTATAGTAATATCCCAATAGTCATAATTTTTCCCATTAAACTGAGATCTTTTAGCCCAGGAAAAAAAAAACAAAAAAAACCTTATACCTGCTAGCAAATACCCAAAAAACAATCTGCCTTCAAAACATTTTTTTAACTATAAGTAAAAACACTTGTTTTTACACTCACATCTAAATTTATTCAAAAAATTTATAGAACCATTTTTTGAGACGTGTATTGAACTTTACAAAACATTTTTTTGGCGGTTCATTTTTTTTTTACAGAACGTCATTAACACTTCATACAAACTTTCCTATACCTACCCCACTACCACATGCTCAGGTTCCAGGTCTCTGGCTGACTTTCCCGTGCTCCAACTCTCCACCGATAAGCATTCAATTCCACCAAATCGAGTTTATATTTATTTCCAAAACATTTTGGAAATACAAATTTAGATTTGGCCTTTAGTATAATTTATTTTATGGTCTTATTATTATATTTATATTTACTTTCTTGTGATACTTTGGCTGTGTTTTTTTTACAGCTAATTCTATTTTTATTGCAAAATTTTGCAATAAATATTTTGACATAATTTAGGCTTAGTTTAGTTTTAAGTTGAGCAATGTATTAGAATTTAAACTAGCATTTGCACCAATGTTGCAAAGGAAACGCCGTAAGGCATACATTGAGAAACAATCTAAATAAGATGGAGAGATGTGGCATAAATTGAGAAACCATCTAAATAAGATGGAGAGATGTAGTAGAAATGAAATTCTAACGTTGTATAAAGTGAAGTTGATTTAGGGTGTCTAAGACTATATTTTTATTATTATTAATTATTGAATTAATATTGCATATAAATCTCATAAAATTCAACCAAGCAATAGTTATGATCAAATTCTTTATAAGAGAGCATTATATGAAGTCAATGTGAGATTTAGTGAGTCTCGTGTGGTTAGGAAGAGAGCACTAAAGAAATCTAAGAGTGAGAAGTTGTCGATCGATGACCTTGAGCAAGACACCATTGAGGCTACTTAGAAGAGGGATCAAGGAGGCTACTTAGAAGAAGGATCAAGGCCGATAGTCTGAACTTGAAGATATGTAGAGACAACATGCTTTTGATACGGTTTCCTTGCAATCTGCTCATCAAGAGCTTCAACCGGTGAAGAAAAACCTCTCCATTGCGATGGATTGTAAGGACAGCGCGACTAAATAGGGAATGGACACAGTCAATGGTTCAAAGGCCAATGCCCAAAAAGCAGAGGAATTTTCTACAGAGATATGTCTTCTGAAATATGCTTTCTGAAAGAGGCTCTTGATTCGGCATATGCATCACGTTCAATGGTTGAGGACGAAAAGGATGCTATTGCTTCAAAATGGGAATTTGAAGCCAAATAAGCATTTGCAATGGCAAGTAAGGCCAATGAAGAGGTCCAATTGTTGAAGAAAGAATTGACCAATGTCAAGGATATTGAGTTGAAGTTGTCTGATGCAAAAAATTTGAGGTTAACATAGCCAAAGAAAATGCAACTAAATTATTAGATTCCCTTGAAGAAGTTAAAGATCCTCTTCTGGTTCATCTAAGAAATCATATGACAATTTTGTGTCAATTACAAAAGAAGGGTATGATTTGCTATGGAAGAAAGAATAAAAGGCTGAAGAACATGCAAGTAAAAGAATAGAAAAGGTCCTTGCCTAGGTGGAGAATGTTAATATCAAGGAAAAGGAAGCCTTGAAGAAGTTAAGTGAGGTGAATTCAAATCTCGAGAAGAGTAGGAAAATTACAAATCAATTGGAGCATGTTAATATCAAGGAAAGTGAAGCCTTGCATAAGTTAAATGCATTGAATTCAAATCTCGAGAAGAGCAGGAAAATTACAATAGAGTAGGAAAATTACAGACCAATCTTCTGAGCAACAGTTAGAGGCTGTGTGAATAGCCAAACTAGCCCTAGAATAAGATTTTAAGTAGTTGAAGGAATGGACAGAGTACTGGAAGAAGATGGATAAATGACTATTTGAATAGCCAAACTAGCCCCAGAAGAAGATTTGAAGTAGTTGAAGGAAGGGGCAGAGTACAGAAAGAAGATGGAGAAATGAGTGGAAATATAACTAAATTAACTAAGTATAGCTCAATGTCAGGCTAGAGTCTCATTCAACACATTGGAAGTAGGTGTAGAAGACTTCAAACATTATTAGATTAATTATTATTCCAAATGGAGACAAAAAACCTTCAACAATAAAAAAAGATAATTTTATAAAACTAAGACCAACTCAAGAAAGAGAAAATGTCTTGGAATCAAACATAGAGCCTTCAAGTAATTTCATGCTAGGGAAAACCATCTTATAATCAAGGACCAAGAAATTCTAAAATGTTAAGAAAGGAAAATGCCATTCAATGCAGATACTTTTACCATAGTGAAAAAAGGTAAAATATATAAAAGTTCATATAAACCCATGCTACAAGATTGAGTATATAGTTCTGAGCACGTCAAAATAAGGCACACAAAACCAAAATATATAGCTACATGCATTTTTAAACATTGTACGCTCTTAAAAGTTATATAGCAATAAATATCAATAACACTCACATAACAAAAGACAAAATGAAGATATCATCATCACAACATACAAAAAGTTGTAGAAAGTACATAACAGTAAATATCAACAACACTAACATAAAAAAAGACAAAATGAAGATATCATCATCACAAGATACAAAAAGTTGTAGAGAATGCATAAGGCTAGTGAATGTGTATGAAATATTGTTTACTCAACAATTTATCCAGTTTCCAAAATTGACATGTTTTGTAAGCTTTAAACTAAAATGACTTTAGAGAATTCCTTAATACAAACTTTATTGCAACAAACTACATAAGGAAATTCAATAATAATTTCAACATGAAAAAAATATTTGGAGTTATTCTTGAGTTATTTTTAAGTGAGACGTGCGCTGACATGAGCTTCTTTACTGAATCCATGGCTTGGTCAAAAGTTATTCTTAAGTGAGCCGTGAGCCTCCTCTTTACTGCATCCTTTGCTTGGCCAAAACTTATTCTTAAGTGAGCCCTGAGCCTCCTCTTTGTTGCTCCTTTGGCCAAAAGTTTTTCTTTGGCCTCTGTTATTAATTATCAAATTTTGATATGTATATTCATATTATTATTAATGTAATTATAAGTATTAATAAACTTAAATTAATGTTAATTTAAATGAAATACAAATAAATTAGTTTCTAGAAATTAAATATTAAAATATACAAAAATTTTTCTTTATCCTTTGTTATTAATTATCAAATTTTGATATTTATATTCATATTATTATTAATGCAATTATAAATATTAATAAACTTAAATTTAATATTAATTTAAATGAAATACAAATAAATTAGTTTCTAAAAATTAAATATTAGAATATACAAAACAGTTTTTCTTTGGGCTTTGTTATTAATTATCAAATTTTGATATTTATATTCATATTCAATCATTATTAATATTAATATTATATAATGTAATTATAAAGTATTAATAAACTTAAATCTAATATTAATTCAAATGAAATACAAATAAATTAGTTTTCTAAAAATTAAATATACAATATACAATAAAAAATTATATTAATAAATTTAGGATTTAATTTTTTAAACCAGTAAAGAGCCATAGTTTAATATCATAATTCATAATTTGAATAATGGATAAATTGTTTTTTTTATTCATCTCACAAAATTTAAACAACTTGCCCATTTACAAATTAATGTGATCAACTCCACCCTTAAAATCATTTTGTGTAACCTAAAAATGCACTGGCCTTATATTTTCACATTGTCCATTTGTTACAACCAACCACAACAATTGTGATTGATTTTACAATCATGTTCACTATAAATTACTGTTTTACAATCTGTTGAAATGGTGTATAAATAAGAGAGATCTAAGATGAAGGTTTTCATATCCCATATGTGAAGGATGAATGTAGCAAATTTGTTTCACAGAATTTGTTTTTGAGGCTAAGGAAAATTTGTTGGTTGAGGCTCAATCAATTTTCCCTTGATTGTATTCTAACCCTACCTTCCTATCAAATATCAATCTATTTGTGAAACTATAAATAAATCAAATATAAATCAATTTGTGAAAATCAAGATAACTTTATTTCCCATTATATCCATAAAACTTTGAGGTGTGGCCAATACATCAACTTTAAAAAGTTAAACAGATTTATGTACACACTACTTTCTCGACTATGAAAAGCATGTAACTTTATCACTGTAAATATTTCATGCATAACTTGCAGAGTCGCATAATAAACTTGATGGCTATATACAATAACAGTACTACTACCACTAGTGAGAAGAATAGTGTAAACTTATGACTGAAGATATCTTGTACACAACTTTCCCATATAGATAGATGGTGGTGGAGAGTGTTAGATCAGAGCATACATAACACACAGCGGATTTATACTTAGAGACTTAGATGGCAATAGTAGAGAATAATTCATAGAGACAGACAAATGGAGAAACAACAAGATTACTAAGTGGAAACAGCGGAACAGATAAAACAATCACTAGAGAACAGAAATCACTTTGCATTACATAACAAGCTTGGGCCTTGGCTTGCTTTCCTTGTCCAGAGAAATTACAAATTTATAGAGGCAGAATAAGGATCTAGAATCCTATGTGTGATTCAGATGGAGATCTGGAATGATCTTGAAACCACTAGCATTGTAGGAGGATCTAGAATCCTGCATGTGATTCTAGAAACTAATGGCGATGTAGAAAGATCTAGAATCTTGGAGACCTAGGAAGATCTGAGCTAGAATCCTCTGTGAATTTGGCTTCACACTTAACATTCTCCCACTTGAAGCCAAATAAGAGTGATCAAGTCACACCAAGTCCTACCATGCCTCTACATATCTCATGTTTATTTCATGGTGGAATCTTAGTGAGCCTATCTGTATGGATCTTTTCCAAGGAGAACTGTTCTTCTTCCAACACATGCCGAATCCAATGGTACCTTAAGTCAATGTGCTTAGTTTTTGAATGAAATGTTGGGTTTTTTGCCAAGTGAATGGCACTCTGACTATCACAATATAACACATAGTTGTCCTACTTTATTCCTATTTATCCTAGGAATCGTTGCATCCACAACATCTCTTTACAAGCTTTTGTTGCATCTATGTACTCTGCTTCTGTTGTAGAGAGGGCTACTATTATTTATAGCCTTGACACCCAAGATACTGTTGCACCTGCAAATGTATACAAATAACTTATAGCGGACTTTATGGTATCCATATCTCCAGCCATATCTACATCTGTAAATCCTTCAAGCATAGTCTTATCATGACCAAAACATAAACAATAATGACTAGTACCCTTGAGATACCTCAAAATCCATTTTACTGCTTACCAATGTTGTTTTCCTGGATTCGCAAGGAACCTACTCACTACTCGCACTAAATATACAATGTTTAATCGTGTGCATACCATGGCATAAATTAAGCTGCCAAGTGCTGAAGCATAAGGAATTTTGATCATCTCTTCTTTCTCTTTGTCATTACTAGGACATAATTTAGTACTCAGCTTGAAGTGGGCTGCAAGGCATGTACCAACTGGCTTGGCCTCCTTCATATTAAACCTATCAAGCACCTTCTTGATATATTTTTATTGTGACAACCACAACCTTTTGTTTTTCCTGTCACGCATAATATGCATGCCCAATATCTAGTGTGCTGGTCCCAAATCCTTCATTGTAAATTTGCTACCCAAATCTTTCTTCAACCCATTGATCTTATTCTTATCATGCCCAAAACTCAACATGTCGTCCACATATAACAATAATATGATATACTTTCCTTGATCATACCTCTTGATATAGACATAATGGTCAGCCTCCAACCTCTGGAAACCTTGTTCAAACATGACTGAATCAAATTTCTTGTACCATTGTCAAGGTGCTTGTTTCAACCCATAGAGACTCTTCTTCAACCTACAAATAAGGCCTTCTTTGCCTTTTTCTATGAAGCCTTCTAGCTGCTCCATATAAATTTCTTCCTCCAATTCACCATGAAGAAAAGCAGTTTTTACATCTGACTATTCACATTCTAGGTCTAAAGCAGCAACTAGACCAAGAATGACTCTAATGGATGAAATTTTAACAACAGGTGAGAAAATTTCAGTGAATTCAATACCTTCTTTTTGGGCGAAACCTTTCACCACCAGTGTTGCTTTATACTTCTCCTTCTTTTCTTCACCTTCATTCTTAATCCTGTACACCCATTTGTTTTGTAGAGACTTTCTATCTTTTGGGAGGTTTACCAACTCCCAAGTTTTATTTTCCTGCAAAGAGTTCATTTCTTCTTCCATTGCTTTCTTCCATTCTTTATTGTGCTTGACTTTACAAGCTTCTTGAAAACAATTAGGTTCACCTTCATCAGTCAACAAAATACAGTTTGAAGGAGGATACCTTTGTGAAGTCTTATGAGGCCTAGAAGATCTGCGAACCAACTGTGGTGGTGCATTATCAGGTTGAATCTCCTGTAAAGGTTCCTGCAAGGTTCCTTCTTCTTGTTTATTATTTTCAACTTGTTGTTCTTTATGCTCCTGAATTTGTTGTTCATTTTCTTGTATTGGTGGTATGTTTTCTAGCTACTCTTCAAACCTGTCAATAACCTTCTTGATCTCCAACTCACCTACAGTCCTCTTGAACATTTCTGACTCATTAAATATAACATCCCTGCTTCTAATAATTTTATGTTTGACTAGATCCC
>APFE031640321.1:38476-93388 GCA_000404065.3 Pinus taeda | reverse complement strand
CTCATTAATGATAATCCATGAATCTCTCCCTCTACCTCTAGAGTCCTAATCAAAATAGGAACTAATAAGACACATGTCCTTTTAGAGTTACAATACAATTAGGAGATGTGACACATATCCTCATGATCCCATGATTCTTTCCACTCAAATTCGAATTTGGCCTTAGAGTGCCACATAAGGGGCTTCTAGAAGCCTCCTTTCAACCTACACATGTCAACAATCTCAACCCATTTGTTAGGTATAAGCATATGCACATTATTTTCTAATTTTTAACCACAAATTCACTTAAAAAGGCTAAGAATTAATAAAGTTTGGAAAAACATAAATGTGGCCCATTGATAATGAAAGTGGGATGATTGTGGTGCAATAGTAGTGAAATGGAGGTGATATAATGGACATAACAGTGAAAGTGTAATGGAAATGAATGACATTTTCAAGACCCAACAATTATCATAAGGGAAAATGGATAACTCCCTGGTCTTACTTCTCGAGGTGATATGGTCTTTACAACTGGCATGCAACACAATCTTTTTAAAGAGAATTACTCACCCTTGGAAGTCTTCAATAGGGTGAGAGAAAACATCGTATATATTAAAGCCTCACCCATTCAAAAGGCCCTCATGGATCCCACGAACCCAGAGAGAAGATAGGAATCAACCCAAAGAATATTCAACAAAGCTTCTAGCAACAATCTAGGTGGAAGTGGTGGTAGGATATGGTTACAACTATAAGATGGAAAAAGGATAGTTCAAGCTCAAAGTAGGGAAAAGTTACCTAGTTCAAATTTGAATTCAAGCTTGACAACATTGAAGTTTTACAAAATTTCACGAATGAAAATTTCCCTAATAAAATTTGGCATTAAATTTGACATCTTATAAAGTTTAAAAATACATATAATAGATGAAAACTTGCATTGAAGAAAGTTAACACTTGTCAAGTGGATGAGTCTGTAGAAAACAAGAAAAAAATGTAGGGTTGGGACCATGTTTTCAACATCCATTTTGAGGTCTTGTGGAGGAGGGTTGTTGATGCACATACCAGTGTCCATGACTTGACAATTGGGCAAAGTCGAGACATGCAGAGTGTAGATTTCCCATGAATTTGATCTGTTAATATGAACAATCTAAACCTAGTTCTATTCATAAGACACAAAAATTCTCTACTAGAGTGCAATAGAATAGGAACAGTGAATAGAACAGAGTCACACAATTCAAAATGCTTTTTTTACTAGGAAATCCAACTAGGAAAACCCTTTGCTTGATGATAATTTTATTGATAACAAAAATTGAGCAATTGATCACTTACAAAATACAATTGTTTCAATTTGAAAGACATACCTATCTTTCCTACTTGATCTAAGAATGAAATTCTTACAAGATTGTTGATATTTGCTACCCTCTACTAACTTGTGCACAAGCTTCTCTCGCACACTCTTCCTCTCACAAGCTCCATGCACAAACTTGTGCTTCTTATTTCTTGGCCTCACCAACTCGTGCTCACCAAAATAATGGTTAATCTTGTGCCTTCGCTCCTTTTAAAGCTATTCAAATGGCTAAAATTAGTGAGTTTCTAATTAAGGTAAGTATTTTTGTGATTGATGAATTAGAATGAGTTAAATACTCATGCAACATGTCGTATTTCAAGTTAGCCACTTGAAACTCAATCACTCATTCCTTTTCTTAATCAACTCACACTAGAAGATCAAAGCTCTACCTTCAACTTCAACACATCAGTTAACTGCCTCATGCACTCCTTATTTTAGGGAAACTCCATGCACAAAAAAGGAAATGTTGGCACCCAATATTGGAAGTGTTGACACCCAATCTTTGGGATTAGGAAAACTTATGTAAATATTCTAAATAGCCAAAAATAAAGGAAGATAAAAGACGAAGATACATTTGAAGATGAAACCCAATAGTCTATGTCTCCTTGTATATATTCATATTCTATTTTAATGAAAAACAAAATTTGATTCAGAGTTACAAACCTAGCCTGACATGGTATTAGAGCAACAGGTTCCAATTCAACTCTCTCCTCTTGTAACTCATATTCATTAACATATTCTGTACCATTATTTCATTCTATATTCTATCCCTTTGTGCTCTATATAGCTATGTTCTTATTCCAAGCATGTGCCCCTACTGTATATTCCATGTGAGATCATTTGAAGTCCTAAGAAGACCGTTGAATTTTGCCTGGAATTCCTACAAATTGTGACTGATTCTTTCAATGGTGTGTGCTCTCCTGCAACAACATTGATTTGCTACATGCAAACCCTGCATTGAAATGTGTTGGATTGGTATGCATTAGAATGTGAGTTGTTAAAAATGAACATTGTTATAAAAGAGTCATGGCATATAGATTACTTTTTTCATAACCCTTGCTAATCCTAAGTATTATTTAAGTTCTAAATAGGCTTATAAGTCATGTGTATGAATGGTTGGATGGTTGTTTAAATGTTGTGGTGAGTCCTTTTTAATGGTTGTGAACCATGTTGTTTGGTGCATTCAATGCTCTCTGTGTTGGAATGCTACCCCTATAATTTGCGTTGATGTCCAGCTGGTTCATTAGTTCATCACTGTTTGTTGGTTCATCATTGTGTGTTGTTTGGTATCATAATTTTATTGCATCGGTGCATTGCCTATGGCAGCAACATTGAACAGTCCTTCATTGAAAATGGTAAAACACCTGGTAAAGCGAAAGGAAAAGCATTTGAATTTTCTCATTATCTTGTGGCACATTGCAACATTAGAGTAATTGAAGACTTAATTAATGCTTCACTTGCTTCATGGAAACATGCTTGGTTGCTTGATTCAGGAGCAACATGCCACATGACTTTTTAAAGAGATTTCTTTGAAGAATTCACTGAGAACCAATGGATAAAGCTATATACTCTTAACATTCTCCTCAATTATTAGCTGACAAATTTGACAACCACCTGCAATTGATTTTAGATTCAAGAGGTACTTAATAAGGACTTGTTGGAGAAGAATAATTGCATGTTTGATCCTTGGGAAGTATCATCCCTTGTACTTGGTTTCAATTTGGTTTCCTTCTACATTGGGTACTTATTGGTTTGATCAATGACTATTATATGTCTTGTTTTGATATTTTAAGTGTTCAATGCCTTCCAGGTTTATAATAAACAATCCTTAAATGTTGATATATGTAATTTTCTATGAGTCAATCACCTCAAATTTTCTCATCAATTTTCCCCTTTAAACAGGTTAGAATTCTTGCATTCTTGCATTCAGTATAGCTACTAGTCCAATAGGTGCACCCATCATTGTAATGATCACACACATCTCATATTACTTACACACAACTAAGCATGGGAGTTGAGCCAAAATTTTAATGGTCCTCTCATACCAAATTTTGTGAGGTCCCTTTGGGACCTCATACTAGCGAGAGTCACAAACTGTGTTGGAAAATTTTCGTTATCGAAAATTATGTCAATTATTGATCAATGTCCATTATAAGGTTGAGAATAAAATATTTGGTCATTTAAGGCCTTATGATGAATCCTAAGGCTTTTCTCCGAAAATTTTCAAGGTGGGAGAAGTAGTAAAAATGACACATAAAGTTGATTCCTCCAAATATTCTGCTGTAAAATATGGTTGAAAAATAATATATTGATCCAACCACAATTATTTATACTTTCATCTTGGACCATATCTAAGAACATATGAACAAATTTCTTTACCTAGAGAATCTAAGTAAAATGCCTACTCACATTGCTTAGAAGAACATAATATGCCATCCTCAAAATCCTCCACCTCCTCAAGTTAAAAAATAATATAAGGGGAAGGAAAAATTACATTTAATCCTAACACACCAATAGGATTTTTTCTACTTGTTTTATCAAGAAATATAATTATATTAATGAAATAAGATAACTATGTAATCAACAAATGTTGACACTCAAAATAGTTTAGTGAAAAATTTCCATCACCTAAGGAGAACATATAGACGAAGGAGATACTAAAGATGAGGCTACCATAATAGGTACAACTTAGTCTCCACTCATCAGTATCACATTCTAGTAGTTTGAGTTAATTTGATTGTCCCTCTTTAATGCATCCATCAATACAACACATGAACTCTTGAAGCCTAATATTTTCATATATTGAAAAGGCTTGGTTGATCCAATCCCTCTACTCTAGTACTTCTCACATGGATACGTTGTCAATATATTGTGTGTAAACTTAAGATAATTTGTGATCCCATTTTTAGTATCATGAATTAAACATTCCCATCCATTCTCTACTTTATTTTGTATAAACATGGGAAGGAGACATAAAAACGTGACTTACTAGTGACGAGACTTCTGAATAGTCCACAACATCATAAGATGATCCATAGAAATATCACTAAAGGTCAACCCATATTAAATAGTTATCAATTTAATAACTCATTATATAGTTTAATATATGTTATTTTCTAAATAAACCATGGTTGATAATAATATTGTTAACAAGCCCCAAAATATGTTTCATACTTTTGAAAGAGAAACTAATTACACTTGTGTTCTTAATTCACCACAGTTGTTTCTCCATGAAGATAGCTTATGCTTGACAGGATTTATAAGGAAACAACATTGGTCATGAAGAGGTACAATAATGGGTCTTCTGTTTCAATGTTATCAAAACCAGATGAGTCATCAAAATGGTCAACCCTAAAATTTTAACTATACTAGAGCCAACAAAACTAGACCAAAAAATTGATTATTCAAAAAATACATAAAACATTCAAATTTTCGGTAAATTCATGTACATTCATCTGCATTCATATGATCAACCCCAAAATGTGAACCAGAGTGGAGACAACAAAAAAAATGAGCAAAAGGTTATTCAAAAAATACATAAAATATTCAAATTTTAGGGAAAAACATATATATTCATCTGCATCCATGTGAATCCAAATAATTTACAAACAAATATATAATTTTTATCATTTTTATATTAAGTAGTAGTGCATATAACTAAAACAACAGCAACTACATACACTTTTGAACCATAATACATCAACAAAGGTTCTCTAAATGAACTCTACAATCCAAAAATAAGCATAGTACTAATGAGTAACTATAGAGACATAGTTGAGAGTCTAGAATTTAGAATTTACAATTGTGTCATATGGTGCTAGTGTCTCGTTGTGGTTGCATTGATTTTTGAACCCCACCGTCATGACCCTAGTGAAAATGTACACCTTCACTAAAGCCACAGAGACACACATGTCATGACAAAGGAGTTCAACAATCAATGCAACCAACATCAAGGTACATTGGTCTAGTGCTATTGATTCAATGTCAATTCCATACCATCATACATCATAGAATCCAATGGACACCTTGCAATCCTACCAATCCTGTATTCTTAAAAACTGTTTAACCCTCCTAAATTTTGAATGGGATCTAAAATCTGACTTTCTCCAAACTGAATGAAGTTGGAACCACTCTAAAACAACCTGAAACAATTAATGCTAATATTAAAAATTTAATTAAAATTTGACATTATCCTTATCTTTCCTTTTCAAAAAGGAAAGATAAGGAGAATCTCAACTTTTACTTTAACTTTAAAAATTAAATATTACGATTAATTACTAGGGTAGGTTTTGTAGGGCCCTAGGGTTAAGATGTTTTTTTTCCTTTAAAGAGTTTTTATTAAAAAATAATATTTGGTGGTCATTACTTATTTTGCACTAGATTCTTTGAAATTGTTCAATTTAGTAGAGAACTAGTCACTTTGGTGTTTTAAGGTCAGTTCCATACAAGACCAACCTTAGACAATTTGAACCACTAAACTAGACTAGTACAACTCTAAAACCATTGGGACCAGCCAATTACACTAGTTCTAGGCTAGTTCCAATAAGAGTGTGCCATTCTCATTTCCCTCTCAAGTCGTTTTGTTGGATCCTTTCAAGAATGATGATTTGGAGAGTGCCATAGTCGGACTATTGTGAGCACCTAAGATCATAAGTAATTAAGCCTTAACAAACATAAATTTGCAAGGAACTAGTATAGACCTCCCAAAACATATTTAGTGAGGACATGCATGCAAGGAACTATTACAGACCTTCCAAGATAGTTAGTGAGGACGTGCATGACCAAAAAGCATAAGAAAAAATTATCCACCCTCAAAAAACCTAGACAATAAATTGAAGTGTGGTGCAAAACAAATTGTTGGTAGGCCATTAATGCTACCAACAATCATTCCCTCTCAAATTTCACAAGAAGCTCCTAATCAAGCTACCTCCTCCACTATGGTTAGAGTAAGTTCTTACAACTGTGTGAGCTACAAGAAATTAAAATTGCCTTGGAATATCCACCAATATTAGCGAACTCGACTTCTCTGCATGCACCAACTATTTTGGGTTGATTGATCAGTTAACCTGATGACCACTGAGTTTGACTGAAGTCCAACTGCTTAAATGACCTTCCACTAGTTCCTCCAAAAGTTGGAACTATTTTAACTAACAACTTGAGATAATTGACCTTTATTGCTACAAATTAGTAATCACATATGCATAATTGAACTCTAACTCCTCCAACTCGAATTTACTGAGTAAACTAGGTGACACAAACCATGTCACACAAATTAACATCATCCAAGTTGTCTGTTGACATGGAAATTGAAATTTTCTCATTTTAATCAAGGAAAAGTCATATTGAGAATTTCTTGCTTCTTTTTTCAACACATAGTTCAATGGAATGTATTACTTTCACTATGAACTTGGCATAGTTCACATGTTAAGCTCATAAGGTTTTGGGCTGATGTGGTTCTATGTGTTGTGTATATAAAGAATAGGCATCCATATCATGCAATGAGAAACAAGACTCCCTATGAAATGTGGTATGGCCACATTCCTTCAGTGAGGCATCTCAGGGTTTTTGGTTCTTCTTGTTATGCCTTCATACCTAAGGAATAGAGAAATAAACTCAGTGCAAGGAGTCACAAATGTATCTTCTTTGGGTACTCGTACCTCCAAAGCATACCATCTCTGTGATTAAGTGAATAAGTTCATAATATCTAGTGATGTGATCTTTCTTGAGTTTTCCAAGACTGACAATGTTGTTGAGTGACAACTTAATCACTTGGATAGATTCAAACATAAAAAGGGTTTTCAAGATTTTGATAGTGAAATTCCATATCTCTTTCTCTTAGCTTTATACTTGCTATGAAGAGCCTTGAATATATGAGGTTGAAGGAAATTCCTTCCCCTCGTTTGTCAGGAAAGAGCTAAGAGACTACTATCAATAGGTAGCCAAATCTAACAAACAGTGAGGGTACATGCAAGATACAAAGAAAGGCTTAATGGAAAGGAGTGTACTCACTATTTACATATCATGAAACATCTTCCATCCCACTAAGGCTGCCTTGAATTATGCCTGGTTAGTCATAAGATCATGTTAGTCACAACCTCCCTAGCTTAAATAAACAAGTGGTAATACTCTTCATCTTCTAAGCTATGTAATAAACAAGTGAAAGGGAGAAAGACATGTAGAGAAACCACATAGAATGACTTTCAGTTCTTGCAACCATGAATGTCATTGAAGACAGAATGATACGACAATGATAAGAATTCCTTTAAGCTACACTAAGAGGTGTATTTCAAAATATGTGCTTTTTTTTTCCATACCTACCCTCCAAAGGGTTATGCATAAGATGGATTCTTCATGTGGTCACGATATTCTATCATACCTTGGGTTCCTTGGTATTTTCATCTTTCTCCTCATCTCCTTGAGAGTCATCTAACATGTCATCCTTCTTCGTGGACCCTGAGAGACATAATTGTGTAGTTTCAGTGGGCAGTGATTATTGCGGGATGGGGCCTTAGGAGGACACATCTACGCAGTTTCGGGATGTAAGGGAAACTGGGTAGTCAAGGGACAAAATTTCATAGCTTTTGGAGATAGCGGGTTCCAACTGAGGGAAGGACATTGGAGAAAATCACTATGTAGTTTTGAATGCTAAGAGAGGTTGGGATTTATGTGTATTGCATAGTTCCAGTAGGCAAGGGAAAATCTTGAAGGTTAGAGATGTGAAGTGAGCAGTTCAAGAAAGTTGGATGAGGCTAGGTTCCTAGGGAAACTTTGAAATTTGGCTAAGTGTGGGATTAGTGGAACTGATGTGAAGAGTGATAAAAGTTGACTATGATCACACACCTGAACACTTAACAATACAACATAGGCCATCTAGAACATATAACACATACTTCTCTTAATGCAACAATCTTTGTGGCAGCTTACGACAAGTGCGGCTCCAATGATAGACTTTGTGAGGATAAAGGCAACACTTGTGTAAGAGTGTGTGAAATGAGTGCGAAACATGTTTATGTTGTGAAGATAACCCATTCCCACAAATATTTCCCCTTGAAGAAAAACAAACCTCCCTTTGCATGACAAGCGACAACCCCCATGCTCAAAGATGACACATTCTATGTAAAGATAAAGCATGAATGAATCTTAATTGTTAATTGCCTTAAATAGGTTTTATCTAAAGTGGCCATTGTCTTAAATATAAAGTTTTGTCTTAAAATATTTTTGTCTTAAAATAATTGTCTTAAATTGTTTTTGTCTTAAAATAATGTTGTCTTAAACTGTTTTTGTCTTAAATATAAAGTTTCGTCTTAAAATGTTTGTCTCAAACTACTTTTGTCTTAAATATAAAGTTTTATCTCAAGATATTTGTCTTAAATTAATTTTGTTTTAAATAGAAAATTCTTCTTAAAATATTGTTGTCTTAAACTTCTTTTGTCTTAACATATTTTTTCTCTTAAACTATTTTTGTCTTAAATACTTTGTCTTAAAGTACTTTTGTCCCAAACTCTTTTTTCTTATTGTCCCAAACTCTTTTTTCTTAAAGTTTATATTTAGGACAATTCAATTGATATTAAATTTTAAATTAAAATAACTAGAATAAAAATTTATTTTTAATACAAAAGATTTCTTTTGTCAAAAAAAAGTGGTGTCCTTGGTGTAGTAGTGGGTACTACTTTGACTGTTCCGAGATATCTGCAACATGCGGTTTTCCACCGCCATTAACGTCTTCTGTAAGGAACTTCTGATTCTTTTGAACGAAATGCAGGGAGACATGCAACACTTGATTCTTTAACTTGGCGGAGATGTCTTCTACATTCATATTCTCCGGGAGGCTGATAACTTTTCTGAATGTGCACCGCCCAGTCTGCGTTATATCTAATCTCGCCCCTTCCTCCACCTCCACTTTATTTACACTAAGTTCTCTGCTGATGATGGGATTGCCCTGCCCATATTCAAACTGCATTCTCACATCTTTTCTCCTAAAACCTGAACAGATCATTCGTGGAGTAAAAATATCCTATATAAGTATTATACATACCGGTAAATATAAACATTACGAAATAGATATATTTTAAAAATGTAGAACTATATTTTCCTGGATATCACTTACCTGGGACATCAACGATGACGATGAGAGCTTCAGGAGTCTCTTCCGTGCGTACTGCAGCCTCAAACACAGTCTCCATCCTGTATCTTAATATTCTCACTTCGCAAACTACAGAATGGATGTTGAATGTACCGAAAATATGAATGCTGCAAATATTGGGCTAAGTGTCGGGGCTTTTCTTTTGATGATTAATAAACAGGTAATGTGCTTCTCCACAAAACCGAAGAGGATAGATGGGTCTGGTACTGTTGTGTGTGTGTATGGATATTAATATGCGTTTCCAAAAGCTGAAGGGTGTTGCGTGACATGGATTGCGTGTGGATGGGGATGTTACGGTCGGCAAGACTTCTCAACGGATGGAGAAAATGTGGACAGTAAGTCAAGGAACCCATGAAACAATGGAAAGTAATTCGTTACAGGAAAGGAGTTGCATGTATATGGAAATCTTTTCAAAGCCCGAAGAGGCAGTTTGGAATATGCTGATTACTTTCACAAGCAAAAGTACACGACCGTAAGTTAACCAACGCAATTAAGCAACGGAAAGTTCGTTTCTGTCGTTCGTTACCTAAAGGGTTTTGCTGCATCTATATGAAAGTGTTGTCGAAGCACGGAACAGGCAATTTGGAATTTGCTGATGACTTTCAGTTGCTTCTGATCTCCAGTTTCAAGCAACTATCAGTTAGCCTTAGTCTAACGAGGCCATTCCAGTAAGATTTTGAGAAAATCTACCAATAATTTTGGAAATTTGAGCTATAGTAATCCGATTTCAAGATTTTGGATGTCCAGATATAATGTTAATCCATTTCCACCCACCAGAAAACTATTCAAACACACAAAGAATTAGATGTGAAATTCTTTTACCGTATTCGGGCAAAAGTTCCAGCAGACACCGCCCTATCAGTTATCTTTGACTTTTGGCATGCAGTGTCTTCTACTTTTCAGATGATAGCTTCGACTGAGATGTTATCAGAGATGCGCTCATATCTAGTCTTTATGCGATGAGGTGATCACACGTGAAACCCATGACGATCAGTACCATCAAACTTACATAAAGTTTGGGATCTTTGAATTTTGATGGATTAATTCTGATTGGTTAATAGTTTGCTTGTACAACTGAAATTACGTTGAAGTTACCTCCAAGTTCGGTACATTTGAATTTGTATTAATTAATAAGATTTTGTTTTCATGGCTTTCCTGAAATTAATAAATTATCACTTACAAATATTAACAATATAGTGTGAAATTTATTATAAAAGTAGAAATATGGAAAGTAAATGGTTAGTGAATATTCTTAAATATGATTAATTTTATTTATTTATTTATTTTTTCCTAAATGGAAAATGAAGGCATATTTTTTTTATATAGCCTTACAATGATATCGAGAAGAATGAGAGTTTAACTTTGATTTTTTTTTTTTTTTTTTTTTTACTTAAAATGAAATTATTGGGAATTTAATTGTTAATTTGATTATTTCTTTATAATTTATATTAATTACTACTAAGAATATTTTAAAATTTTATGTGTAAGCTAAATTTCTAACATCCATTTTATAATTACTCATAATTATTATTAGTGCAATACATAGAATTTAGAGAATTATATATATAATTCTCTAAATTGTATGCATTGCACTAATAATAATTATCTTATCAGTAATTATAAAATGGGTGTTAGAGATTTAGCTTACACATAAAATTTATATATATGTCATCATTAAGTTTATGTGCCTTGTTAACATACCATTCGAATCCCCGTGGCACCCTTAAATACAACCATGTCATTAACCTTACCACACCACTCTAGACTAACCTAAATGTACCTTGTCATCCCATTAGTATTCCCCTTTACATTTTCCCTTTTCTTCTCTTCCTTTTTCTTTTAATTTTTTATTTTATTTTTATTGTGGGTTGTGCTTATACTTGATTTTCCAAATGACATAACCCAGGTCATCGTTGAGATAGGAATCCCACCTCCATAGAAACCCTTAGGCCCATCACCTCCACATTCCCTATGATCATATGTGGGATCCCACCTCTAACACCCCATTTGCTAGCACACACATCTACATTCCTTAATCCAAAATCAACAATGGTCTGGATTATAGGCCTTTAACCTCCACACACTTTAATTTTTCATTTCGTCTCATAACTAATTACCACCAATGGTTTCAATTGGGGGCACGCAATGGTCATTCATTACTTATGGGACATATGATCCAAATGAAAACCACTTTCATTTGGATATGTAACCTCTTTCGTTGTTACGGGTTTCTCTAGTCATTTATGAGCCTATAATTCATGCACTACTAAGCTTACTCTACCTATGTAGGCATTCCCACTATCGTCCTTGTTATTCCATTTCATTGGTATGGATACATGATGCCCTCAATTCATCACTAACGTCATCCATATGGGTAAATCCCAAATTTAAAAAAAAATAAAATTTTCCCAGTTTTTCAAATTCCTTCACTAATCTAAATTTCAAAAAATTCCTTTGTGGGTCACCATGAAAATTCATATTCAAGCTTTTCATGGATGAATTAAACCTATTCTGAGTGATTCAATCTCATTGCAACAACTTCCACTGATCTCCTCCATTGGCTTTAACCAAAAAGAGGGTATTTTTGCTAAATTTCACTAAATGTTAAAATAGGTAAGTATCCTATAGTTACCATTTCCTATATAATCAGAAATTGATAAAATTCCTTATTTTGTTAGGATTTTTTGATATCAAATTTCACAAAATTAACCCCAATTGATGAGTTTTAGTCAATTTCGACAAATTTTATAGAAGAAAATTCATCAAGCAATTCAGAAGCATAATGACAACATTTCATCTCAAAATTATTATTTACATTCTAATATATAGCCCATATGATCTCAATTTTAAACCCATTATATTCCTAATACCTCTTACTAGGATGGTTAGCATGGGAAATTTCACAAAATTTCCCTTTTAGTTTATCACAATAACCACTTCGTTGATACTACAATAATCTAACCTATAAATGATGGCATATGCATGTGCCATGACAAACATTCTAACGTGAAATTAATTAAACATTCATAATCATGCATGCATAATATTCCTAAGATTAACAACAATTAAAAACATTAAATACACAACATAAATGACATGAATACAAATATAAACTAGAACACCTATGTTTTATGAAGAACTACACAATTGATCATAGACATGGGATGTTCCTCACGTTGTATCTATTTCTTCAAGACAATTTGTTGGTTAAGAAACTATTCCAAGAAATCAACTCACCCTACTTTAGAAACAAGTTGGCCCTTGAACCAGAGGGGGCTCCCTCAGATGTTATGAGGCTTCTGACTATTCATTGCAATGAACAACAACCTTTTAAGCAAAGTGGGCATATTTACGTTTTTTAAGAGATGGTTGTTGAGGGTTTCAAATCCCTGCTTAAATGAATAAAACCATACCTGCAGAAATTTTATCAAAGGGCGAACATCCAAGCATGACATAATATAATAGCTTGAAAGAGGTCGATAGAAGACCAAAGAAAATATCAACAAATAGTCATAATCAGACCAAATACTTATGTCAACTGACAAGATTAGAAAGCATGCGAGGATCCTTCAACAACTTGAAAAAATATAAATTATTGTTATGCATAAAGCAACAATCTAACCATATAGAGGGACCAAAATTAACAATCGTTCACTTTGATCTACTCAATAATGAACATAACTTTGCAGGAGATATAAGGGAGGTTGATACTCAACCTAGCCTCTCCAAATTATCCACACAACATCAAAATATATGCGGGAAAAAAATTATGAAAAACAAGAAGAACTCACATGAAACATAATTTTGTTATTAGTTGAAGCCAAAAGACTTTCATTAAAACCCTGATAGCATTACACTATTACTGAAAAACAAGTGTGTGGATTTCCCAAAATCCAAACCCCCTACATTGAAAATGCTAGTATTTATAAGAAATTACAAAGATACCATCCGTTACTGTCCTTTAGGAATTAAAAATATAACAATAAACTAAAATTAAAAAGAATCTTTGATTTGTCACAGGAAATTTGGAACTACTGGAGACAACTGCCTTCAAATATGGAAATAATCATTTGTCTGCTAATATTCTTGTAGTTTTGGAGAAAAGGACTTACTATTTATTGATCCTTTACCTTTAGATCTGGAGTTGTTTCTTAGTGCCTAATATCTTCCTTAAAACTTGGAACTATAATGTAGTTGTCCCTTGCAAATCAGTCAACTACCCTTTAAATCAGGCAAGCTCTGCCACCTATTCTTGCTAGTTGTTACATTACACTTCGTTCCTTTTGACTTCAAGTTTCTACCACTCTTTCTAATATGAGCACAATTTCTATAATTTTGGGTTTATCCTCTGGTGAGGTCTGTGTGTACAACAATGCTACTTGAATCATTGCTTCAACTTCTTTTCATTATAGTTATTTGAACACCATCCCTAGAAGAAAACATGAGAAAATATTTTAGTGAATTGGCATTAATGAACATTGAACGTGAACTAGCGCGCTAGTTGTTAACACCTTAAGAGGCTAATCTTCAACATTACTGTCAAAAATTTATTAAAATGAGTCATTTTCAATTAATCTTTCAATTACAAATGTCAGAGCAATGGGTGGTTTTTCTATCTGCAGAAGTAATATTCCCATATCATAAAAATTAGATATGGGAACACAAATATTGTTCCTTTCTTTTCACTGGATCAATTTAACAAAATATGCATGTAGGGATGGCGTCTTTGTATTCCGTTACCATGGTTATGGTGTTTGTAGGAACTTGCCTAGCAAGACCCACATCACTAATCTTGCTAATAAAATTGTGGTCAAGCAAGATAGTAGCAAGCTTCAAGTCATGATGAACAATCACCTTTGTATTGGCATTGTGAAGAAAAATCCTGCAAATTCCAGTTTCCAAGCAATGTTAAGGTGTGAAAACCATGGCAAGGAAGTATTGTTTCCCTTGCAGGTCCAGGCTATCATTTTCCATATATTCATAGACCAAAGATCCTTGATCAAGATAAGCTCCAAGAAAATCTAGCAAATTTGGGTGAAGAATATGGGTCAAAATCCCAACTCCTATTGAAATTGTTGTTGTATTCCTTGAGATTCTTCACTTCTAAAAACTTTTATGGAAACTATGGTATGGTACAAGCTTCCCTTGTAGACTACACCAAAAACTCCCGCTTCTATCTAGAGTGATTCGTATGAGAAACTTGTGGAAAATTAAATTTCTTCTATTGAATATATTTTATATCCTTAATGAGAAGATGCATGTGAATATCTTAGCAAAAATGACATGGTTAAGATATTTCTCTTTAGCAGATAAGCTCCCTTACTAACAATTCCATAACTTCTTAAGAGAGCTTGTAATGGCCTCACATGATCTCACATGATCTTGTGTTGTTGTTGCATTTCACATATAATTGAAAGTAATATCTTCACCATCAACAAAAAGAGAATTTTAACTTATGTTTTTTTTAAACAAATTTTGATTCTCCTATTTTGAATGTACAATACATCACTTGTGTTATTCCCATTTACATCAATAGATATAATATCAAGATTGTAGCACTAAATACTAAATAAAGAATACAAGATTACTGTATCCAAAAGAAACTTCATAAAAGATGTTAGCAAAACTTGTACTTTCCTATCATGCGCACTGAACATGTAGGTGGCCTTTGTAGTTTCCATCTTCATAAAGGTAGAACTTGATAGTCCCATGTTCTCATAGTTTTTGTTGTAGCTGAGGTTATCTTATTAATTCACCACACCAACACATTTTCCTGCAATAAAGCATAAGACCACCAAACCCTTTTGGAGGAATATTGAAATCTTAGTTGCTTAAAATTGGATTACCTCAAAATAATTGAGATGTAACCTTAAAACAATAATTGAGGATGAAGCTAATCATTTTTTAAAGAAAGAAATATTTCAAATTAACCAAGTGAGTATTTTTCTATAAGAAACAAATTTTGATTTGTTATAAGCCCATAGATACGAAAATAATCTTATCCTACTAATACTCTACCGCAAAAATAGATGGAATAACCAAAAATATGACTAGGAAGCTCAACATTAGTATTCAAAGATGAAAACCCCAATTTACCCATCCTCTGTTTCTACTAGATCTAATTTCAACAACAAACTTTTGTTCATGTCTGTGAGGCTCCATCCTAGGGTCCTATAATAGAACTAAATTTTATCTAATTTTAAATACAATAGAATAGGAAATAACTTAGATTCTAACTAAACATTTAATCGATGATAATTTACCATTAAAATTTATTTCCCACAAGTAAATAATAAGCATTTCATTTCAATCACTTACATGAGCAATCTATAAATTTTTTCCGATAGCCTGGTTGAGACGCCCCTGAGCTCCTGATCCTGCTAGGATGCTCCTCTTGACTACCCACTAGATTTAGCTCCTAGCCAACTAGGAATTATTTCCTAGCCTAGGAAACTTCCACAGGTTCTCTAGCTCTCTGAGCCCAAGTCCAACCAAATGTAGTGTGTCCAAGATAAACAATACTCTCCTTCTCTCCCTTCTCTCTTCTCCACCTTCCTCTCAAAACAAATCCTCCAAAACCACAACCAAACCAAAACCAAAATCAAGACTAAGGATCCCCCCCCCCCCCCTCCCCCCTTCATCCTTCCCCTTTTTATGCCCCTTCTCTTCTCCACCTCAACCACCTCTCATTAATGTCATTAACTACCCCTCATCCTTACATTTGACTTATCTTCTCCCAAGTAATTGAGAGAGGCATTTGGGGATGAGATATGAATATATAATTTGGTAATTAATTGGAGAGGACCATGTCTTCTCCCAAGTAAATTTGAGAGGAAGTTTTGGGGATGAGATATGAATATATAATTTGGTAATTAATTGCAGAGGACCATGTATTCTCCCAAGTAAATTTGAGAGGACATTTTGGGGATGAGATATGAATATATAATTTGGTAATTAATTGGAGAGGACCATGTCTTCTCCCAAGTAAATTTGAGAGGAAATTTTGGGGATGAAATATGAATATATAATTTGGTAATTAATTGGAGAGGACCATGTCTTCTCCCAAGTGAATTTGAGACGACATTTTGGGGAAGAGATATGAATATATAATTTGGTAATTAATTGGAGAGGACCATGTCTTCTCCCAAGTAAATTTGAGAGGACATTTTGGGGATATGGATATTTAGATTGGAATAAATGGAAGGAAACCATATCCTATCAAAATTTAAATTTGAGGAGGTAAGTTGGGAATTGAATAATAACAAAATTTATATCAGTAATAAATTTACAGTTTCACCAATGTAGGTATCTACCAATATTTCTTGATAATTATAAGTCAATATTTTAAGGTAATTTAAACACTAGTAAAATTTGCATAATAAGATTAAGTAGGGCATTACATACACTCCTCCTTTATAAAACTTCGTCCAAAAGTTAGAGTGTAAAAGGTACAAGGAGTTCGAAGCAGTTTGGCAATAAGGCATAACAAAATAGAGAGGGAGTTATAGTAGTAATATTTGATAAGTCAGACAATGATACCACGTTCCATCAAGAGTCTCTAACTGATCTATATTTTCCTATCCTTCTTGACTTACTTTCGTTCCCACCCTATCTATCCTCTGCTGCTATATATGGTGGCATTGGCTATACCAATCTAACCACTGATAGGACCAATATGGTGGAAGCATTGACTATATCGACCTAACTTCCCCAGCAGGCAACTAGCGATCGTCATCATACATCTAGGGGAGCATGTCCACCACTGTCGTCCCATGATTCCAGGTTTGGAGGTTACATGGTGGGAAATAGCTCCACCCCTCCTCATAACTAGGGTCAACACCCTAATATGGACCACACTATAGCACTGGTTGGATACTTGTCATCGAATAATCCAATCAGGTAGTCTTGTCACATGTCATTCAAATTTTACCCATGTCATAAGAGTGCTTATCTAGTAGATACAAAATGTAATAGAACAATGTATATTATCCCTTCCCCTCTAAGATGTCTCGAACTTCCCCCAATGGAAGAGTAGATCTTGGATATCATATAGTTATTTCCAATCTGCGGGTTAGCTCTCATTCATGCATTTATATAACAACAAGGTATATATATATTATATATTATATATATATATTTATTAGTCATATTAAACATAATGTTATTAAGTCTAGTATCCACGTGTCAATCTCGCAGTTCATATTGGAAATAAATCATAATTTCACTAAGTCATTCATTAAATAAATCATATCCACTTGAGCCATACATGAAACAACAATAACTCTAATAAGTCATCCATTAGATAATTCATCACCAAGTGAGTCATACATTAGGCCATACATCAAAGATTTCCATCATCAATACCAAGTCCATCAAATGATTTATATAAGTAGTTTCATGTGTCCAACTAAATGCATCGATATTACATAAAGTTCATAAATAAATAACATGGAACTGCAAAATAGAAGCTTAGAATAGGTATCTGTCTAAGTCAAAAATGGGCATCATAGATGCTCAAAAAGTGAGGGGTAGTCACGATGTATAGTCTCTTTATCCTCCCAAGTAGCAGATCCTGGGCTATACTTGTCCCACTGGACCTTAACTTGGTCCACCATGTGACGTCTGAGTTGTCGAACCCTACGGTCCAATATGCATCATGGTTCGACCACTATGGTTCCCATGTCCGAGACCTACAATTCCCTCCAATCTAGTTTGTGAGATTCATCAAAAACATGATGTCGTAAAATAGATACGTGAAAAACATCATGAGCTTTATGCAAATGGGGTGGTAGTACAAGATGATAGGAAACTAGTCCAATCTTCTCCTTGATCCTAAAAGGTCCTACGAACCTAGGTGAAAACTTCATCCCCTTCCCAAACCGAATGTTGCTTTTGTTGGGTTGGATATGAATAAAAACTTGGTCCCCTAATTCATAACTCCAATCAGTACTATGTGAATCAGCATAACTCTTCTGTCTATCTTGTGCTTCCTTTAACATTTGTCGAACCTGCTTTACCTATTCCTCCATTTCTTGAACTAATGTTGGCCCAACTATTACTCGGTCCTCCATTTTTTCGCAACTCAACAACATCCTACATGGCCTTCCATATAGAGCTTGATAAGGAGGCATCCAGATTGAACTGTGGTAACTGTTATTCGAGGCAAACTCTACCAATGGTAAGTACCTTTCCCATTAATTCTGATTATCCATGACGTACATCCTAAGCATGTCTTCCATAACCTGATTTACTCTTTCAGTTTGCCCATTTGTTTTTGGATTATATGTAGTGCTCAGGTTCAACTGAGTCCCTAGTGCTGATAGCAAATGTGTCCAAAACCTAGATGTAAATCGAGAGTCTCTATCAGAAATGATCTTTGTGGGTAACCCGTGTAGTCGAATAACTTCACTTATAAACACTCATGCCACATCAGTAACATCGTAAGTGTCTCTTACTGGAATGAAATGGGCACTCTTGGTCAATTTATCAACTATAACCAATATGGCATTATGCCTCTGTGAAGTGAGTGGAAAATCCACAACAAAATCCATGGAAATTACCTGCCATTTAGAGATAGGGATGTCATGTGGTTGTAGGAGTCCTACTGGGTGGTAATGATCAACCTTCACTTATTGACATTCAAGACATTTGGTGAAAGCCTGGACTATGCCGTGATTCATGCCTTCCCAAAAGAAGAGTTTCTTCGTGTCTGCTTACATCTTCTTTACTCTAGGATGTGCACAATAGAGTGCTCTATGTGACTCTTCGAGGATGGCCCTTCTTATACCCTCTTCCTTAGGTATGTACATTCTCCCTTGAAATCTCAATAGTCCATCTGGTTCAAGGACATATCCCTCAAACTTTGGTTCTATCTACTTCCCACTCTAGAGTGCTGAGATAACCTTTGGATACCAACCATCTTCAAAGAGTTTCTCTAACACACGTTCCCTCAAATTTACCTTTAAGGATACTAGGGAGAAGGTTCTTGGTCTCCTAGTTAATGCATCAATCATCACGTTCTCCTTTCCTTGATGTATGAGATCTCAAAATCATACTCACTCATGAATTTGCTCCACTGTCTTTGTCGAGCATTCAAATCCCTTTGAGTGAAGAGATGCTTCAGGCTTTGATGATCTATTCTTAACTCAAATCTTCTCCCAACAAGGTAGTGTCTCCACAATTTCAAACCTAACATTATTGCTACTAATTCTAAGTCACGGGTAGCATACAACTCTTCATGTTTCTTCAATTTCCTAGATGTGTAAGCTATTTCTCCACCTTCTTGCATCAATACTGCACCCAATCCTTGGTTCGAAGCATTGGTGCAGATGGTGAAGTCATTTTCCATGTCTGGTACTCAAAGGATTGGTGCATTAGTTAGTAACCTCTTTAGTTCTATGAATGCAGTGTCATATTCATATGCCCATTCATACCTGACCCCCTTTCACTGTAATGTGGTGATGGGTTTTGCAATCCTCAGAAACCCTTCCACAAACCTGCGATAATACCCTGCTAGACCCATAAAACTACGTACCTCATGAACATTTTCAGTACTAGCCAATTCATTATGGCCTTCACCTTTTCCGGGTCAACTAAAATCCCTTCTCTTGAAATGATGTGCCCAAGGTAATGAACCTTCTTCTGAAGGAAGGAACATTTTGATAATTTTCCATAAAATTTACTTTCCCTTAAGAAAGTTAATACAACCCTTAGGTGCTTTTCATGCTCCTTTTCATTCTTGGAATACACAAGAATGTCGTCCAGAAAGACTCGCACAAATTGGTCCAAATACTTCCTGAACACACCATTCACGATGCTGATGAATATTGTTGGTGCATTGGTCAAACCAAATGGATCAACTACAAACTCGTAGTGCACAAACTGAGTTTGAAATGCAGTTTTTGAGATGTCCTCTTCCTTAATCCTCAATTGGTGGTATCTAGATCATAGATCGATCTTTGAGAAAAACGTTGCTCCCTTCATTTGATCAAATAGGTCATCTATTCTAGGTATGAGGTACCTATTCTTTATTGTGGATCTATTCAAGTCCTTGAATCTATGCATAGCTGTAAGGAACCATCCTTCTTCTTGACAAAAATCACTGGTGCACCCCAAGGTGAAATACTAGGTCTAATAAATCCCAAGTCTAAGAACTCTTTTAACTACATCTGCAACTCACAAAGTTCTGGAGTTTTCACCCTATAGGGTGTCTTAGATATTAATTCTGCACCAAGTTTTAGGTCAATTGTGAAATCAATCTCCCTTATAGGAGGTAATCCAGGAAATTCCTTAGGAAAAACATCCTTGAATTTTGATGAAATTAGGTGTTGATCTAAGGAGGGTCCATTTTGGTCACTTATAACCTCCACCACATATATCTTGCAACCTTGTCGGAGACAACGTTTTACCTTCATCATGGATATGAATCATAGCGGCACTCCTCTCGTGATTCCAGAAATCTCAATTGGCCTACCTTCATCATCTAAAAAAACACCTTCTTCTTGAAACAATTTACCAAAGCTCGATGAGCTTCTAGCCCATCCATTCCAATAATTACATCATATGTCCCCGATGGTGTGACGTATGCCTTCAACTTAGTCATACACACCCTGAGGTTTACTTGACATTGGTCAACACTAGGTCTTACTGCTTGTTTTATCCTAGAAGCCATCTCAACTTGCTTAAAGTCATTGTCCTCAGGGGCTACCAACCCACATTTTTCTAATGTAACTGGTGAAATGAAACTATCTGTAGCACCTTAATTAAATAAATTTTTAGCTTTTATTTTGTTTATCATACCTTAGGTTTCTACCATGACAAACTAGTGTTCAACTTGTTGGTTATCAACTGCTGCATAGATTCGATGGTGGCTACTTGCCCCCCCCCCCCCCCAATTGGTGTTTTTCCTTCTCTACAGTTGTTACCAGCTTGTAACACCAGGCAGTCATGCTGGTAATGAGGTCCTCCACATCCCAAACAAGTGATGAGTGGTAGAACATGAACTGAATGTTGTGGAGTTCTTTCGAAAGAGTTCATTCCCTTAGGACCCATACCCCTACTTGTTTCTCCTCGCATACAGCCTTGATTGGCACGTGCCCTTGAAGTGGCGAGTGAAGTTGCACTAGTAGCCATTAAAATCCCCACTGTCGGTGCTCTGGGTACAACCTTATTTCCATATGGTGGTGGCCTCAAACTTCCTCCCCGAGGGAAGGTACGAGGGGCCTTCCCCATAAACCTTGGTTGGCATTGAAAAATGGTTTTCTTTCCACCCTTTAAGTCTAAGTGTACTTTGACATAATGAGCCTGCTCCACAGCTTCTGCAACTCATAATGGTTTCCACATCCGCACCATTGCCCTAGTCTTAGGGTTCACTCCATAAATAAAACGATTTTCTTGGCATTGGTCAGTATCCATGTAGGAGACATACTTGACGAATTCCATGAATCCAAATTTATATTATTTTACCATACAATTTCCCAGTACAAAGGCATGGAAGTCTCCTACCTATTGTTCTTCATACTATTTTGGTAGGTACTTTTTCCTGAATGTCTCCTCAAATAAATCCCAAGTAACTGTGTCTAGAGTGAGGTGTATCTAACGCTCTAATTTACCCCACCAATTCAAAGCACTATCTCTGAGTTGGAATATTTCTATTTTAGCTTTTGACTTGGAACTATAATCCCTTAGTGTGAAGCACCTTCTCATTCCTTTTAACTAGGCTTCTGATCATTCGCTGGCACGACCTCCAGCAAACTCTAGGAGCTTAATATTTTGGAGCTCCCTAGTAATGTCCTCACTTGGAGGTCCTCTATCAGAGTCTCTTCATCCCTCAAGATTTCCTAACCTTGATTGAGGGTGCTCAACTTCCACTTCAATTGTTTGGTGCCCTTTTAAGGTATCATTAATTGCTTCTAGGGAACACAAGATCAGAGTCAACTCCGGTGAAGGTAATGGGTTATTTGTAGGATGTCCTTGTGATGACTCTCCTTGACCTTGATTTCTTCTTGTCCTCACCATTTTGAATTCTTCAAATATCTATATGATACTTAAGACTTATTAGCACAACTTAGGGCCTTGTCAATTCTTACTCGGCTCATACATGTTTTTCATAATGATAGATGCATGTTTTCCTTCTGTTATACTTGTAAACGATTATTTCTAATATAGAGATGATAACCGCGGGTCTACTAAATCGTCTCCCATTTTTATCTAAGCAAGTGCTACCACGCACTACTAGTCACCCTCAAATATCTTTAGATATCCCTAAGCAACCATCCTAAATCCATCTTATATATTTTGAGCGTCCACATAAACATTAGCTTACTGTTTTAATCACATTATTATACTAGGTGTCCTATAGAAATTCCATCAACAATATTAGATTAGTTCTCAAAGTGGATGTGTAGCTATCTCAATCGACTCCATATTGACACTATTGTTAGATGTATATTATCCAATTGATGTATATAGAATGGCTAGTGCTACATTCTTTAAGACACATATTCTTAACTATTACGCCTAAAAAAATCAAAATAATTATGAATTAAATATTTTAAGTTATAAATTATAAAAACTTAACTATATGTATTTTTTATGAATATATTTTAAAATAATTATATAAATGAAATCCTTATCCAATCATATAATATATATATATATATATATATATATATATATATATATATTTATATATATATATATATATATATATATTATATATATATATATATATATATATTATATATTATATATATATATAATATATTATATATAATATATATATATAATATATAATATATTTATATATATTATATATATATATATATATATATATATATATATATATATATATATTTATATATATAATATATATATATATATATATATAGATTATATATTATTAACACCAATTTTAACACATCCCTTAATTATAATGGTTATATGAATGATATCCTTTGTCCCAAATTTGAGGGGTCTGACATGGATTTAGCATAACTGTCACTTTGTATAATAATTATGCCTTTCCTCTATTAAAAATCGACAATTTCTATTTCTTTTCTTGAAAAAGATGACACTTTTAAATGTTAATTTTTTTTTTTTACAAAAACTACAAAAATATTCATGTGCAAAAATTGGGTTTTTTGTTTTTTTTTTCCTCGCAAGCAATTGACAAGACTGCAAGTCCAATAAAAAGTACAGAAAAAATGCAAAAGAAAACAAAATTTGACCATTTAAAAAAAAAAAAATCCCTACAAGCAACATAAAGAACCCTAATTGTAATATGTAGCAACTGACAACAACATAAAACTTTAATGGCAACAAAAAAAATGCAACCTCTTAGCTTCTAGGCCTAATATTTTTTTGTAGCAGAGAAATTATACAGGGAACTGTGAAAAACCTTTTTGCAGCATTGATGGAATGCCAAGTGAATCTATAAAAGTCTTTCTACTGTTGAAGTGCAAGAACATGCTTCCTTTACCCTAACTAAACATCAAAAACTATAGGTGTGTACTTGTGAATTCATCTTGTTTCCAGTTGGGGAGAGCTAAGAAGAAATCAGGAAAAATTCAAAAAGTAGAGCAGAAAATGAGCCAAAAGAACTAATTTTCTGGGTTATGCATAGAGGGGAGAGATTTTTTTTTTACGGATCACCAATTTAAAGTTGTTTACATGTCAATGACTTATTGAGTGCAAATGGGTCAAAGTTCAAACGTGTTATTTATGAGAATGTCTATTGCTCTTGTGGCTTTTGCCAATTTGTGCAAGTCAAACCTGACGGGTCTTCTAATAGTGAGAAAACTGAAAGAATTGAGATCCTTGTACAAAATATCTTACATATCATTTTCAGTTACATAAGGACATGATGAAATATAGTGATGGAAAATGAAGGACAATTCAATCTAAAAACAACAATATTAATGTTAGGATCCAAGCTGAAAAGATATTGAAATTTGAGACCTTTGTAGAAGAAGATAATATATCCAGGATTCTAAAAGTTTTCACAATGTTACAAAACTTGAGTTGACCTAGAATATTTAGTGAAATCTTTGCACAAGAAGATCATATTTCCAAAAATCCAAAAGTTGGTAGATGAAAGTGAAAGAAATGATTGAAAAGATCAAGGCTGTTGCAGAAAAGTTTCATAAGTTGAGTAGAAATGGGTTTAATTTAGCAAATAGAGGAATTTGGAGATTCTTGTCAGTGTTAGAGGAAAAACTTCTGAAACTTATCAACTTGGTAGGCTTGTTTGTGCAAGACAAGAAAGCCAATGGGGTTGTTGCTACAGTGTTAAGTCTAATGTTAGCAGTGTTGGAATTCAACGTAGCACTGAGAGAGTGGCTTTATGGTAAGATCAATCTCGTATTTTGTTGGGCAATGCATATTATATGTGACAAACTATGTTACTTATCAAGGAAGCAAGTAGACTCCTTGGCAAATTGGGTCCATAATTTGAAGCCTTCAAATGACCTAGAATTGAGGGTTGAGAAGCGTTATACGAACTGCGCTGTGATTGGTGGAGGTGCTAAAGCTCACAAAGAGGGTGCAACTTTAGTGCCTTGGTTATCATGTCCCGAATCGCAAGCGACTTTTAATTTCAATTGTGGCCACCTTAACATCCTGTGTGAATTTAATCCTAAGGCTAATGATGTAGATCTGTTTATTAATATGGGAGACCATATCAGTATGGAGAAGGAGATAGTATTAGGGTTCTTCTTTGTCATCATGAATTTCACAGAATTTTTATTAATAAATGGTTGAAATAGATACACAGGGTATGATACAAGAAGTTCTAAATTGCTGGTAAAATGAAAAGAAAACCGTTAAATTAGTCCTAAATGAAATCAGTCCCACATAATTTTATACTAAAAATGCTAACAACAATGATGAGGGTTATAAACTCTTTTAGCGGATATTTGGGTCTAGTGGGTCTTGCGTCCATATTTTGAACCCACTATGGTACCATGTTTGAGGCTCCATCCTGGGGTCCTCTAATAGAACTAAATTTCTCTAATTTTAAATACAATAAAATGGGAAATAACTTAATTCTAACTAAATATTTAATCGATGATAATTTACCATTAAAATTTATATCCCACAATTGAATAGTAAGAATTTCATTTCAATCACTTACATGAGTAATCTATATACAGAGGAATACATGTTCCGATAGCCTGGTTGAGATGCCCTTGAGCTCTTGATCCTATTGGGATGCTCCTCTTGACTACCGACTGGATTTACCTCGCAGCTAACTAGGAAGTATTTCCTAGCCTAGGAAACCTCCATAGATTCCCTAGCCCTTCGAGCCCAAGTGCAACCAGATTTAGTGTGTCCAAGATAAACAATACTCTCCTTCTCTCCCTTCTCTCTTCTCCACCTCCCTCTCAAAAAAAATCCTCCAAAACCATAACCAAACCAAAACCAAAAGCAAGACTAAGTATCCCCCCTCCTCCCTTCATCCTTTCCCTTTTATGCCCCTTTCTCTTCTCCACCTCAACCACCTCTCATTAATGTCATAACTACCCCCTCATTCTTACATTTTACTTATCTTCTCCCAAGTGAATTTGAGATGACATTTTGGGGATGAGATATTAATATATAATTTGGTAATTAATTTGAGAGGGCCATGTCTTCTCCCAAGTAAATTTGAGAGGAAATTTTGGGGCTAAGATATGAATATATAATTTGGTAATTAATAGGAGAGGACCATGTCTTATCCAAAGTAAATTTGAGAGGACATTTTGGGGATGAGATACGAATATATAATGTGGTAATTAATTGGAGAGGACCATGTCTTCTCCCATGTAAATTTGAGAGGACAATTTGGGGATATGGATATTTAAATTTGAATAAATGGAAGCAAACCATATCATATCAAAATTTAAATTTGAGGACATAAGTTGGGAATTGAATAATAACAAAATTTATATCAGTGATAAATTTATAGTTTCAACAATGTAGGTATGTACCAATATTTCTTGATAATTATAAGTCAATATTTTAAGGTAATTTAACCACTAGTAAAATTTGCATGATAAGATTAAGTAGGGAATTACAATGTCAACTACCTAAATGAGTAATATAGGCATGTAAGAGTTTTTTATTAATTGTTCTCTCAAAATAGAATGTAGACAAACACATGGAATTAGTACTAAATTTCATATCTATAATAAAAAAGGTATGCTCTCCCCAAGTACTTTCAATTTTGAGACTCTGAGTTCCACATTAGTAACACTTCACAAAAAATATCAATGCTCCATAAACCTTCACCATGGAGCCGCTCATCAGAAGCCCTTCTGTGGACCTCAAATACACCATTGGACATTTTGAGAACCAATACATATAAAGTACATCCACTAAGATCAAACACAATAATTAGGCTTTCCTTCTCATTCAAGTCATAAGAAAGGGTTGTTGTAGTTGGCACTTCCTATGTAACCTCAGGACCAAGTAACTTATCAAACAAAAAGAATAGTTGTGTTCTTGCTATGGCTGAATAATTTAAATAGTGCAAACTTAAATGAGAACATGACATCGTTTAAACCCTTCTCATCATGTGTAAACCTCATATGCACCTACAACATGAGGAAATGACAAGCTCTAGGACTGAATGAAATCATTGTATATTTTAATTAATAAATAATGTATTGCTCAAATTAAATAATCCAGGAGAATGACTCTGGAAACTCAGATTTATTGTTTAAAGCTTTTGCTATTTCATCCATTGTTTCATCTCAGAGTTTGTTTTCTACAAACTCAATTAAATTCAATCCTTTCAAAACCATAAACAATTTTCCAACAATTGGGAATAAGAATTATCATTTGAATGGAAAATAGATATGGGAAAAATAAATATTGTAACATCTTTTACAATGAAATTCTATTGTAGTGTATTTTTTACTGACATTATGTAATTCACTGAAACAAATTTGATCTTAGTTGTGTTTGGTTAGATGTTTTTCCAAAGATAAACCACCTGCAACATAGATGGATGCTTGGAATGGCATGGATTCGAATGGGTAGAAATATCATGAATGACCATTAAATAAGCATGTGGTATTTCAATGCACTTGTCCCTGAAATGATTCATGAACCTCAAATGTTGATGGTGGAAAACTGTGGTATGAAGAAAATTGGAATGTGGAATGTAGAAGGGTCTATGGTAGATTATGTTTTCTGTAAGGAGGGTCTAATTTTAACTATGTCTGCCATATCTCGAAAGTGGATTTGAAAAAACAAATAATCAAGGACCCCCCTTTACATTAAAACTTGATCGTGTGAGGGGGGTTTGTTATTTATAACATCCATTGGTCATTTGGATAGTGCCATTGATCAAAGAAACATGTGTATGCTTATTACTAATAATCAACCTTATTTTATGTTTTATTCATTTTGGCCCACAAGAATATGCAATATCTATCCATAAAACTTGTGATAATGTTGTCACTCATATTCACTCCCACAACAAGAAGAATGCATATTGTCCAAAGGTTCAACAATTAGCCTCTTCTCAAGATATAGTATTGCATGAATGCTTCAATCAAAACCTTCCCTTACCCATTGAAAGTCATTGATTTCTTTACCTCTATTGAAGTATTTTTTAACATGTTGTTGGTGTGAACTAACTGCCTTTTCTGAGTTTTTGTCTTACATTACCTTTGAGCATTCTTCCATATTCCTCAATGTATTACTCAACCTTTAGATAATAGAAATTTCTACCTATTCATTTCATTTTACATCCTTTTCTTACTTTATTAATGTTTATGAATAGTTAGAGGGTCCGCAACAAGAAATAACCCCTTTGCATGAATGTGGAACAAATTAATTCTTTCAAATAGAAACCAAACCATGATGAAATATTATATTTCTAAGAGCCTACTAGAAAGGCACCCTAATGCTCAAAATGCAAATTGTATTTTGAGGGGGTAACATAAGTCATATATTTACGTGGTTACACTTGTCATCGCTATAGAATTTGAAAGTAGAGCCAATAGTAAAATAGATTATTGGACATCTTTATCGCACTGAAGACACAATATTCTTATCAAGAACTCCTATTTATGATAATAGGTATGCCTTAAAGGAACAATTATGAGAGGAAGATGACCTTTCTTTTTATACTTGTGCTACTGCTAGTTCTTACTTTATACACATGAAATATGTGAACTTAGGTTACTTGGGTATCATAATTTCAAAATACTCAAATAGATGACTTATTAAGCTATGGATGACTTAGGAACCTTTGATAAAAGCCCTTCCAAAACTATTACAAGGAAAATACAACACCCCAAGGCATCTCGTAGATTTCTAGAAATGCTCAAAATTTTTGTGTGATATTTTTCCAAGAAAATGTTACAACATATGTTCCAACTAGGGATCGCTTCCCCATATGGGATGTTTAGAATTGTAGACCAAGTTTCTTGAATCCTTTTGGAACGAATTCATATCAATACCATTTGCATTCTTCTCTACTCAAACAATCACATTAATAGAGTATCCTGCAATCTGCAAACTACCATTTGCTACCTGTAATATGTTAACTGATACCTCTAACTACAACCTTCACTCAGATTTAATTTGAAACCTCACTACAAACAACCACCTACTGCAATATAAAAGAAACCATAGTAGTCCCTAATCCATTTGGATATGGAGTCATTACTTAACTAATCGACTACACAACAAATGTTCATAATGCAAACGTATTCAATCACATGCCCATAATTATTGAACTGAAAGTCTACCCTGATAAGTGTAGTCAAACTTCCAGTGTAGCCAAGTGAGGATTGGATTATTTGATAGACCACCTTGTATGTGGCCAAAAATATGAAGAGAATATATGATATGAAAATGAAATTCCATGAGTAGCTTATACTTACAGGTGTGAATCAATAAGCTACTTGAACATACAATTCAAGAACTTTGCAAACTTCATCCCCTATAAATATTTGAAATTTTTTATTATTATCGAGAGCAAGAAAAAGATATTGATTAATGCAATCATTACTAATCCTCGAGAAAAAACAACAGTGAATGAACTTGACATATTGAACCAATTGAATCGCCAAATAGAAACAAGGTGGACCACCACATGAAAGAAATGAAACCAATATCCAATATCTAATATTTATTCACTACCAAAGAATTGATATAATCAATTATTGTTATCCTAGGGAAATATATTTTCATTATTGTTCTCCTCGAAAATGATGCCAAATGTTGTATCTATTTCTTGAACAGTTTATTGGCTACGAAATTGTGCCAAAAAATCAACTCACCTTGCTTTAGGCTGAAGTTGGCCCTTGAAGCAAAGGGCTCCCTTAGATGTTACGAGGCTTGACACTATTCATGGAAATAAAAATAATATTTTAAGATTTGTGGCCATATTTAAATATTTTCACAAGTGGATTCTAAGGGTGTCACATCAAAGGGCTAGCATCCAACCATGACAAAATGAAATATCTTGAAAGAGGTTAATATAAGACGAAAGAAAATACCAGCCAATAGTCATACCTAGACCGAATACTTATGTCAAGTGATAATATTAGAAATCATGTGAAGATTATTCAACAACTTGACAAAATATAAATTGTTGTTATGCAGAAAGAAACAATTTAACCATATAGAGATATCAAAAGTGACAATACGTCACTTTGATTTACTAAATAACAAATAAAAATTTTGAGGGGATGTAAGGGAGGTTGATACTCAACCTAGACTCTTCTAATTATCCACATAATATCAAAATATATTAGGGAAAATGATTATGTAAAGCAAGAAGAACTCACATGAAACACAATTCTGCTATTAGTTGAAGCGAAAAGAATTTAATTAAAACCTTGATAGCATTATGCTATTATAGAGAAAAAAACTGAATGGTCTTCCAAAAATCCAAGTGTATTTATAAGAAATTACAAAGATACCAATAGTTACTATCCTCTAAGATTTAAAAACCTAATTATAAACTAAAAATAAAAACAATATTTTATTTGTCACAAGAAATTTGGAGCTGCTGGAGTCAAATTCCTTCAAATATGGAAATAATCCTTTGTTTGTTGATATTTGTGCAATTTTGGAAAAAGTTACTTACTATTGATTGATCCTCTGCCTTTAGATCTATCATTGTTGCTTGATGCCTAAGATATTCCTTAAAACCTAGAGCTATCATGTAGTTGTCCCTGACAACTCTGTCAACTGCCCTTTGAATAGGGCAAGCTCTACCACATATGCTTGCTTGCTATTATAACACTTCTTTCCTTTGACTTCAATTTTTTGCCACTTTTCTAATATGTGCACATTTATTGTCATTTTGGGTTTATCTTCTAGTAAATTCTATGCATACAACAATTCTACATGAATCATTGCTTCAACCTCTTTTAATTATAGATATTTGAAAACCAACACATCCTATACTACAACCCATTTTCAAGCTTGGAGGAGCCCATTGTCCACTCTTGTTATTATCAAGTATGTAAACAATCAAATGACAAGTTTAACCCTTTTTTCTCTCCTTAAAATGTGGATTTGATGTTCATCCCTGTGTTTTTCTCTCTTCAAAATGCAAATTTCAAATATCTCTTTTCATTTTGTACTTTCAAACTTCTATTGTTCATAGTTCTATTAGTTTGAAACTTGAAATTTGTAGTTTAAGGTAGATCTTCGATGTTACATATTAGGATATTTATTTCCATTTACCATGGCCCCAAGAGTGAAATACCCTGCATGGATCCATGTTGATGTTTTTGATAATGGGATGTACTGCAACTTTTGTAAGAAACATGGGGATTCATAGGCCGAAACAACACTTGGCTAGTATAAGAGGCCAAATTTCCCCATGCAAGTCACCGTTAGAGGAGATTGGATAGATTGGATTGGAGATGCAATTTCAATTTTAAAAAATTGAAGAAGATAAGGCCAGGAAAAAGGAGGTAAATAATGAAATAGAGAGGAAGAGGCAACTTGATCCAGTGGGAGAAAATGTTGGTTTTTAATTTTAGATTGAAGAATCTCCCTCTATCCCCTATACCAATGCATTATACCTCTTCAATCATACTCCTGCACCTGCGAGTGTTGATAAGAAGCCTAATGAAGAACATTCAAAGTTATGTCACAAAAACCCCCAGTTATGATAGTGGCTCTCAACCAAGTCAAAATCATCCCACCTTAGATGGGTAAAGAAGCAAAATAGATATGTTTTTGTGAATACATAACAATATGGTTGTATGATGCATCTATATCCCCTTCAATGCATCCCACTCTCCTTATTACTAGCCTATGTGGGATTTTGTTATTGCTGCAAGAAAGGCTTGAAAGGCCCTAGTTTGCATGACTTGAGAGGATTTCTTTTGCAAAAGAGATTTCATCCATAGAGGAATACTTGAAGGATTTTAGAGCTTCATTTTGCCAGGTTGTACCATATGTTAGATTAATGGAATGATGGAAATAATCGTAAAATCATAAATTTGTGTAAATTGGAAAGCCTCTTCTTAAGGTGTTGCAGTTGGTGGATGGGGAAAGTTTGGCATGGGATACATATATGAGGCTATGGATTAAGTAAAGCAAAAAATAAGGACAACCATAAATATATAATAACTAAGTATGGGCATATCTTCGACATCATCGATAACAAATGGAAAAATCAATTCCATCGCCCTATACATACAACTAAGTATTTCTTGAACCCAAGGTATCATTACAAAGCTCACTTAGGGGAAGATTAAACTGTGAAGGTCAAAAATGTGAAATAAATAGTCCCCCACCCAGTAAATACTTAGGGGTTTAATCCCACTCGACCGATAGGGAGAGGTACAAACCCACTCGACTCAGTAGTGTCAAGGTTTTGTAATATCTTTTATATGCCCCAACTTGCCTGCTTTGAAGAACCAATAAGATTACAAACTATAAGAGCAAGGTAAACGTCTTCATAACGCCTCCACAATGACATCATATGTGAAAACCCATAGATATGTGATATCGTGTATACACATAGGTCGTAGTAGTAGATCCGACACTAAGGCTCTTGGATTTCACTCTTTCTCTCTTTATTCAAAAAATGGGAAACTATATGTAAGATTCCTTCTTCGAAAAAGACCCAATTTTAAATAAATTTCTGAGTTTGCAATTAAATCTTGAGACAAATTTCTTCAAACAATTTGTATTTTCACTGTTGTAGGGTCTTTTCATACATTTAGCTTCCACTAGATTGTATTATGAACAGTATAAACTTGAAAATAAATTTGCATTGGTTCAATAAAATATTTATTGAATAAATAATTTCATATAAGGCTGATGTATGAAATAAAACCAAACGAAACAATTATTTTTATTAATCACTATGAAAATAAGTCTTACATGCAATGGATTAGAGGAACTTGATAATGTAACTCTAGTGAAATAGACTACAATTAGTCATGTATCCTCATGAGAAACAACTCCACATATAAACTCATATTTGACTCATTTAGCAGTACTATTTCCCCTTCAAATCATCCTCTTTCAAGGAGAACTTGTACCAGTAACTCTTATGCTCAGCTAGACGAAGGGAAGGACAAATATTCACTATGATTGTTGTTAGTATGGGTTATGAACAAACACATTCTAGACCTCTCCAAGTTTATATACAATCACCACATCCCCAGTAGGGGCCAGGCATAGTCAGAATAAATAAAAAGAACTCTAACCGTTATTCATATCTCACCCTTTATTTGTGCTATTGGAAAATCCACACACATAGGATTGCATACTCGGTCACCCAACGCAATGGAGGGCCCCACTCCAGTATCTGCTCTAATTCATGTAGATACTATGGTAACAACATTTTTCTCATGATAGTGAGGTTCTCCCCTCGATTTTAATACCCACCCACAAGTTTGATTGTTATTTATTTTCTAGGGGCTATGATGTCATTCTTTGCGGAAACCACTGGAATATTACAGAATCATTCAAAGAGGATCATTCTCTGCTAACAATTCTGATAGCATTAGGCTATTATAGAGAAAACATTGTATGGTTTTCCAAAAAAGCAAGTGTATTTATAAGAAATTACAAAGATACCAATGGTTACTATCCTTTAAGATTTAAAAACCTAATAATAAACTAGAAATAAAAAAAAAAAAATATTTGTCACAAGAAATTTGGAGCTACGGGAGTCAAATTCCTTCAAATATGGAAATAATCCTTTGTCTATTGATATTTGCACAATTTTGGAACAAATGACTTACTATTGATTGATCCCCTACCTTTAGATCTGTCATTGGTGCTTGACGCCTAAGATATTTCTTAAAACCTAGAGCTATCGTGTAGTTGTCCTTGATAACTTCGTTAATTACCCTTTGAATAGGGCAAGCTCTACCACATATGCTTGCTTGCTATTATATAACACTTTCCTTTTTACTTCAATTTTTTGCCACTTTTCTAATATGTGCACATTTATTGTCATTTTGGGTTTATCTTCTAGTAAATTCTATGCATACAACAATTCTATATGAATCGTTGCTTCAACTTCTTTTCATTATAGATATTTGAAAACCAACACATCCTATACTACAACCCATTTTTAAGCTTGGAGAAGCCCATTGTCCATTATTGTTATTACCAAGTATGTAAACAATCAAATGACAAGTTTTACCCATTTTTCTCTCCTTAAAATATGGATTTGATGTTCATCCCTGTGTTTTTCTCTCCTCAAAATGCAAATTTCAAATATGTCTTTTCATTTTTGTACTTTCAAACTTCTATTGTTCATAGTTCTATTAGTTTGAAACTTGAAAGTTGAAGTTTAAAGCAGATCTTCAATGTTACATATTAGGAGATTTATTTCCATTTACCATGGCCCCAAGCGTGAAATGACCTGCATGGATGCATGTTGATGTTTTTGATAATGAGATGTACTGCAAATTTTGTAAGAAACATGGGGATTCATAGGCTGAAACAACACTTGTCTGGTTAAGAGGCCAAATTTCCCCATGCAAGGCACCATTAGAGGTGATTGGATAGATTGGATTGGAGATGCAATGTCAATTTTAAAAAATTGAAGAAGATAAAGCCAGGAAAAAGGAGGTAAATAATGAAATAAAGAGGAAGTGGCAACTTGGTCCAGTGGGAGCAAATGTTGGTTTTGAATTTTAGATTGAAGAATCTCCCTCTATCCCCTATACCAATGCATCATACCTCTTCAATTATAATCCTGCACCTACTAGTGTTGATAAGGAGCCTAATGAAGATCATTCAAAGTTATGTCACAAAAACCCCCGGTTATGTTAGTGGCTCTCAACCATGTCAAAATCATCCCACCTTAGATGGGTAAAGAAGCAATACAAATATGTTTTTTGTGAATACATAACAATATGGTTGTATGATGCATCTATATCGCCTTCAATGCATCCCACTCTTTTTATTACGAGCCTATGTGGAATTTTGTTATTGCTGCAAGAAAGGCTTGAAAGGCCCTAGTTTGCATGACTTGCGAGGATTTATTTTGCAAAAGAGGTTTCATCCATAGAGGAATACTTGAGGGATTTTAGAGCTTCATTTGGCCAGGTCGTACCATATGTTAGATTAATGGAATGATGGAAATAATCATACAATCATAAATTTGTGTAAATTTGCAAACCTCTTGTTAAGGTGTTGCAGTTGGTGGATGGGGAAAGTTGGTCATGGGATACATCTATGAGGCTATGGATTAAGTAAAGGTGAAAATAAAGACAACCATAAATATATAATAACTAAGTATGGGCATATCTTGGACATCATCGATAACAAATGGAAAAATCAATTCCATCACCCTATACATACAACTGAGTATTTCTTGAACCCAAGGTATCCTTACAAAGCTCACTTAGGGGAAGATCAAACTGTGAAGGTCAAAATGTGAAATAAATACCCCCCCACACAATGAATACTTAGGGGTTTAATCCCACTCGACCGATAGGGAGCGGTACGAACCCACTCGACTCAGTAGTATCAAGGTTTTATAATATATTTTCTATACCCTAACTTGCCTGCTTTGAAGAACCAATAAGATTACAAATTATAATAGCAACGTAAACGTCTTCATAATGCCTCCACAATGACACCATATGTGAAAACCCGTAGATATGTGATATTGTGTAGAGAAATAGGTCGTAGTAGTAGATCCAACACTAAGGCTCTCAGATTTCACTCTTTCTCTCTTTATTCAAAAAATGGGAAACTATATGTAAGATTACTTCTTACAAAAAACCCCAATTTTAAATAAATTTTTGAGTTTGCAATTAAATACTGAGACAAATTTCTTTAAACAATTTGTATTTTCACTGTTGTAGGTTTCTGTTCATACATTTAGCTTCCACTCGACTGTATTATGAACAGTATAAACTTAAAAATAAATTCACATTGGTTCAATAAAATATCTATGATTAAATAATTTCATATAAGGCTGATGTATGAAATAAAACCAAGGGAAACAATTATTTTTATTAATCACTGTGAAAATAAGTCTTACATGCAATGGATTAGAGGAACTTGATAATGTAACTCCGGTGAAATAGATTGCAATTAGTCATATATCCTCATGAGAAACAACTCCACATATAAACTCACATTTGACTCATTTAGCAGTACTATTTCCCCTTCAAATCATCCTCATTCAAGGAGAACTTGTACCAGTGACTCTTACGCTCAACTATACAAAGGGAAGGACAAATATTCACTATGATTGTTGTTAGTATGGGTTCTGAATAGACATGTTCTAGACCTCTCCAAGTTTATATACAATCACCACGCCCCCAGTAGGGGCCGGGCATAGTTAGAATAAATAAAAGGAACTCTAACTGTTATTCGTACCTCACCCTTTATTGGTGCTATTGGAAAATCCACACACATAGGATTGCATACTCGGTCACGCAATGCAATGGAGGGCCCCACTCCAGTATCTGCTCTAATTCATCTAGATACTATGGTAACAACATTGTTTCATGATACTGAGGTGCTCCCCTCTATTTGAATACCCACCCACAAGTTTGATTGTTATTTATTTTCTAAGGGCTATGATGTCATTCTCTGCGAAACCACTAGAATATTATAGAATCATTCAAAGAGGATCACAGCTCATCCAAATTGCAGTCAGTTAGGCTATATGATCTTTTCTTCCGACATTTTCAACTATTTGGTTAGCGTCTCTCATTTAATTAAGCACACTTTTTCCAAAGCATTACTATTTTTCCTTTACAAATGAAACTCGGCCATGTGAACAAGTCTTTGGCCCAACAACAGAATGGATCACTCAGCCCCCAAAGAAGTGTAATCGTACCATCTTTATCCCAGTCTTTGAACTAGTGAAGAAAAAAAGAAACTCGCTCTCCCAAAACTGAGGAATCGCGAGCTATTGTGACCAGAGCAGAGATAAAATCTTAAGTGCCACCTCTCAAGCTATTGTGACCAGAATAAAACTATAACTGTAGGTTTGAAAGAAGGTAGAGGAGGGAAAAAAAGTCCAATGAAAGTTGTGATGGTTTCAAAAATGAGATTTCCAAAAATGAGAAAGTTTCAAAAAATGATATAGTTCATTAAAAAGGAAATATAAAGGGATATTTTTCCCTCATAATTGGATACATACTTTTTTCTGTCCATTGTGATTCAATGTCAAAAAGGTTGTTATAGAACTCATTTTTCTAAATTTTTAACTTATTAAAACTAGCAATTGCATTAAATGGTGCAAAGGAAAGAGGATAAGAGTAGATGGAGGAGATGTTGTAGGTGAAACCAATGCATATATTACCTCTAATCTTGGTCTTTGCACCATTAGAAGAAACCATATATCACTTGCACTTGTGTTTTCTACCACTACTTTTCATCCACACATATTGCCTTCATGAAGGAGGAATCTACATACTATTTTTCATGTATGACATTTTTCTCTTTTCCTATCCAGATAAAACAATAAAAAACCTATAGGTATTTCCATTTTTAATATCTATTCTATAGAGGGTAATTGGTACACCATATCTAAAAGTGACATCAATATGTTAAAATGAACCATCTCGATAAACATATGGATCCATGTGGATTGTGGGCCTACCTTAATGGTTTCCCTTTTTTCCTGACATAGCTTGTTTGAGCAGTAGTGAGGAAAATTCACTGGATCATGATTTAACTAACCATAGATTTCTCTTTCCATGGGTTTGCATAGGTATCGAAGGATGAATAACCTATGGATGCATGTTATAGAATGAAATTCATGTAAGATTAATTTTTCTTTATTTACTTGATATATATTTTAAAAAATATATATTTTGATATTTGAAATATTAATCTAAATAATAAGAGAGTGAATATATTTTATACATCAAAATTGTGTGTCTTCAATTTATTTCACAATGTAATAGTAAATATATAAATAAATAAAAGTTTGTTTTGGGATACACATGCTATTTTGGCACATTAAAAACTTGTTGAGGAAATTGCAATTATGCACTAAAAAAATATTGTTAACCAAAATCTTTCATCAAGCCATGATCCAACAACCTCCTAAAAACACATAAGAAGAATACACATGTTGAGACCAACTATACATCACATTGATCAATACATTAACACACCACAACCTTTTCATGTATGATCATAATCATGACATAGTATTCTATATGATAGGTAGGAGTTAGTAATCCCAACTTTCACCCTCAAAGAGTTGGACATATCTTTGTCTTTGTTAGGTAAGTCTTCATCATCATATTCTGTTGGTTTAATACATCAAAGACACTCTAGTTGATCAATAAAGTATATATATGATCTAACTTGGAGTTTGTGTCTCATTCCTTAATCATGTAGACACTACCAAATTGTTAGCATCCACATAATTGAGTGGAAATCCAAAAAAACGCATCGGTCCCTAACTATTGAAACTACTAAACCACTAATATCTCCTTCGAGTACATGGTTCATTCATATTTCAATGAACCCCACCTAAAATTATAGGAAACTTCAAGTTTTCAAGGTTATCTCACCCCCTAAAGTTTACAACCAACACAATCCACTAATAGAGAATTCAATTGACACATATCCCATACTTTATTAGAGTTTGTACATTATATTAAACAAGTTATCCATATCATCAAGAATGCATGGATAATACTATGCCTTCTTAGAAGAGTCATCCAATGCTATTCTCTTTGCATAATACATAGATATATATGGTTACATAATATTTGCGTGCTCCATGTTATGGAGGAAATAAGTAAAAGCTTTTATAATATCACATGTTATTATAGTATTCCTCCCAAGTACCAACTCCAAGTAAGATCAAGATCATAAAAATCAATGACCAACATATATAATCTATGCACACCATGTTAGACTTACTCCAAATATAAGATGTGATTCATCTTTCCATGTGGTCCTAGTTTTGATTCAATACAATAAAATGTGTACTTTGTTTATCCATCTCCAACCAATCTCCATTGCTACCACAAGGAATATCATTACCGTGATTTTGGATGAAATTCCAAAAACTCTTTATTATGTCTAGAACATCATTATGTCCTCCTTGTTGTAAAATCATAATTCCAACTAAGAAATATCTACTATTAACACTAAGCATTAAACAATATTGCTTCAATTCATCTTTCACCCCTATAAAAGCCAACCACTAGTTATACATTGTAGAAAATTTCTAACATCTCTACAACAAATTCTTCATATATTTTCCTCCACTATTATTTACTTATAGTATTTTCATCTCAAACAACATACAAATTGGAGACCAGTCATACATTTTGGCCACACATTGGGATTGCACAAAATAATTAGGAACTTATTGTAACCTAAGGCCTAACATCAAGCTAACTACAAACATTGAACAATATGGAATTTTATGAACATACTTCCATATATCATGAGACTTATGTACCCAAATAATGTTCCCGCTAATTCTTTAGGAAAATGTTATAGATATAAAATGCATCCAAACTGGTCTTGCACTCTATACCTACTAATCTAAGGACTTATGACACCACATTCATTTAACAACTTTTCATCAATGACCAACTAGACAAGATACAACCTCTTGTTTTATTTTCCTTTTAGCTACAACATGCCATATCAAGCAAAAAAAATAATTCCCTTTACATCAAAAAGCATTTCATTGCAAGGCTACAATAATCAGCGAAAGATAATGGTACATGTGACTAAAGAATTTTCTCTACATATTTCTTTGGGGTCATGAACATGGTGTCTTCATATACATCTTCAAATTATGGATTAAACATTCATCTTGAATATTCATATGTTCCCTTTTATTTGTTAGAATCATGAACATTAATAAAATGATTTCACTCATATACTGTGTTAATTTAGTTCAATACAATTTTTAAGTTTTTACTTCAAAACTTTTTTATCACCACCATCAAAGTTCTACATAAAGATGTACAAATGGAATTTTATGTAAGGATATAATCATGATATCAAAAAATCATAGGGCTTTCCTAAAATACCATTTTTGCTATTAATCTAACCATGCCCAATTATTGGCCATAATGGAAAGTAAATTCTGTTTGTTCTTGAAGTCCGACACCCAAGGGATGTGACTTCTAGGATTAATTGGAGAAGTTGATATCTACCACATGAACCTAACCACACAAACTTATAATTTCTTTCAATAAAATATATATGGTGAGTACACTTTCTATTGAATTCCAATCCTTCCCCAAATCCATAATATATCCAACAATTGAAGAGAGAGTACTTGAGGGTAGTGTTGTCGAAGTAGTGGGTAAGTGGATTTGTGGATGATTAGATATGTTTTTCATGGAAGCCCCATCAACAATCATAGGAAGAGTCATAGTGAGGCTTGGAGTTAGTAGGGGAATCTGAGATGGTTGTAGAAAGGATGAGAGGAGTCATTTCCATCGGGACAAATCCTTTCTCTTTCATCTAGGAGACGAGGGCTTGTACTTTCCTTTGTTGCCATTAAACCCTAGTGGATAAATTGTAGCATTATGGTTGTGTTTGTGACATATGTGGCATATGAAGGGGATGCCCTTGTGGGCTAAAGTCTGAAGAGAAGTGATGCATTGATTTTGGAGTTCCATTTCACCCCATAAGCCATCTCTGATATCCAAATTTATTGATACCCTCACCATATTCATCTCCACAGAGTCTTTGAAAGTGAGGTTGACCTTCAAGCATTCCCTCAACTTGTTTCCAATTTCCTTGAGAGCCTGATCTAACCAAAATGTACTTTTAGTCCTAGAGGCCAAGCCCAAATAGGGGCCTTTTCTAGCCCCTCCCAAGATGGATCAAAAGGAGCAGTCCAATGCTTAACAATGAAATGGATGGAGTCAATACTGCAAACTATATTTAGATCCCAATGAACCTCTTCACACTTGTTGAAAGAAGAAAATGAGCCAACTTCTTACTAGTATCTTTTAAGTTAGAAATGAGTTGATGTGACACTTGCACTCCTTTGTCATCCATTCTTATATTTTCTTCCCACTAAAACAATGACCATGAGCACAAACCACCATTGTAAACCCATACATTTGAATGACTTCATGCATCTTGATCTTGTCACCCAGAATCAAGGAGGGTGTTGAATTTCCATGACACTGGAGAATCTAGGATAGGGTCTTAGAATCTATGACACTACCAACTCTAATTCCACAAAAAAATATTTTTCACAGTCAAATAAATATAGTATTAAATCAACACGTGCACAAATATACAACTTTTCACAAAGTTTCAATAACCCAACTTTGTTATATTGTCAATCTATAATACAACAGTTTAGGTCTCCCATACTTGGGATAATCACCCTCCTACAATGACTGATACAAGGAATACAAAATAGGGTTTGATGTAAGTCCTTTGACAACCAATATACCTTGAACAAGACAACACTTGACCTACTTTCTGATGTGGCACCCCTCAGCCCTTTTAGTCCACGTGTCCTAAACACATATGTTGATCATTTTTCTCTTGATTTGCAACAACACCAGTGTACCTCTATTAATGATCCTGCTCATTTAGGCTATTGAATTCAACTCCAATTTTCCCTCTAGATGATCATTAGTCCTTCAATGAATCAACTCATAGGGTCTTCTCCTGAGTTTTTCACAACTCTATTTGTGAACAACTCCTAGACATCCCACTGCTACTCCTCAACACTTAGGGACTTCTTCCTACTATTTCCTTCATGTGCTACTCCAATGAAGACAAAATTAGGGCATGGAGGGCTTCCCTATATCATTAAAATATGTCCTTCTCTTCAACAAACTTGGGCTAGACAAACTAATCCCTTGGTTGCTTTCTTTTGTGCTTCAAATATTAGTCCTTAAGCTTTTCCAAATATGCCTCTCTTAGAAAACCTATAGTCCTTCAACATCTGCACTTAGGGCTTCCTTAGACATCAACTTGTTTCCCTCCAAGAAACCTTAACATTCCCAAACAATATATCCTTAACTATGACACTCAACCACCTAGAAAAACCATAAACTTAGGAGAACACTTACCTCTGCTAAAGGACATGTTCCTCTATTGTTGCTCATGGACCCATGAAAATATCATACCTGAGATTTTCATCCTAGTTATGGCATTATACGAGCCCTAAAAGTACCTCAACATTATTGATGTATGTTTCTTATAGACAAACCCTTCTTCGCTACGAATTAGGCCACCTTAGGATGTTGTTCTAGCTCCTCTTTGATCACAAACTAGCCCTGATATAGGGCTCAGTCCCTCCTGTAATAGACCAGTAGAGTTCAGCCATGTTTCCTTAAGAATATCAACCTCAAACCATGCACTTTTATGTCCCTCAAGCTTGCGGCTAGGCTCCTGATCCTACTAATACTTGTTCCAAACACAAAGAAACCCAAAAATAATCCCTTTTCACCCTTGACCTTGTCCTCTTGAGTTGCGACTACTGCAACTGCTCTCCACAGTGATGATTTGCACTTGGGTTGGTGATAATGAGTCTCCTTCTCACTCTTCTTTATACCTTTCTCTAGAGTGACGTTTATCCCTTCAAGAAGCCCATTCTCCTACAAACAGAGAAAATAATTCATTCATATATGATGTCAAGGGACCTTCAACACATTCCCAGATACAACCTCAATTTATTTTCTCACCATGCTTTTTAGGGTTTCAAAGTCCACATCTATTGTTTTTCAAATTATGTCATGTTTTTGTAAAAGCAAGTTTCAAGGTCGATGCTTATAGGGTAAAGGGTAAAATAATATAGCTATTGGGAAATTAATAAATTGAGAGAAAGCATTGACCAAATATACCTCATGGTTCTAGTAAGTCCAACATGCGTGAAAATATTTATCAATGATCAAAGAATTCATGACCCTCAGATTCTTGACTCGCATAACCAACTTCCCGTGCTCCACCAAATCCAAAACCGTTGGCTTTCTCAAATTGAAATCACAAAATTTGAAAAAAAAATAATGAATCGAGAGGCTTTATTACTCACCCTTCCTTAACAATTCTAGGGTCAGAAAACTGTGATGATATCATGAGTTTTGACATGAAATTGGGTAATATTCTTATCAATACCATGACCACAACTAATGGTATTGGTATCCAATTTTTTATGGAAGTATCTAGCACCAAATCCTCAACCATTGTTACAAATCATTGCAACTAGCACTTAGTTGCCAAGAACACAAAATCCTACAAAGACAAATTTATGATAACCAAGGGCTTTCTATTTTCTTTTAATGTTGTGTTGATTTGTATTTTAAATTAAAAGCATGTTAGGGGGAATTTCATGGCAATGTGAACTTCCATTGTTATGGAAGTGGTTCAGGTCCAAATTTTATGATGTAATTTTCATAGGATGAGTTTAAATGTTTTTCAATTTGGATTTTTCTTCCAATTTCACTTGTAGTGTTGTACTTGGAACAAACATGTATCTATCTTAAATTTGGATTTACCAAGAATTGAGGCGGATTGATTCTATTTTCACTCTAAAAGAGGTTTGCACCTCAAGAGATTTGATCTCTATTGACTCTTGTAAATCTAGGATTAATATGGATCTAGGTTGGTTTAATTATTAATTACAATTAATTATAAGTATAATTATTAATTTTACTTTTCTAAATTCTATTTTATATTTATTTTTACATAATTTGACCACGTTAACAAAAAGGTTTAATAATATAGGACAAGACATTACAACTTTTTTCCATAATGGGTTGGAGATTACATGTATCACCTAGAGTACACCTAATTGATGTGTCCTTATCGAACCCAAGCCATACATCTTCCATTGTGTGGAATATGAAAGTGCTTGTCTCACCATGAGTGGTGTTATATCATCTCCATCCAAATATAGGAAACCTACTATACCACCCCCTAGCCAAGCATACTTGAACAATTGACTACCTAATGTGAGGCCATTTTATCATCCATATAATCTAAGACATTGATAATTGATGAAGTTAATACTCCTTTTTCGTCAAGAATTCATGTATATGAGATACACTCATCAATAATATTTCACTACAACAAATAAAGCACATAGCTAATCACATTTCCAAGTGTTATGGCTCAAAAAATCCACCCCCTAAGATGAAGAAAATAAACATATCCTTTTCTAAGTCAGAGGATCAATTTGTGATAGGTGAAACATAAAAAATATAAATAAAAATAACAAAGTTTGAGGGATCAGTGTTCCTTCCAAGTGGTATGGACCAAACTAGAAGGTCTAGCAATGTTCCTTCCTATTGTTGTAGGTTGAAACAAAAGCCCATCAAAGCCCTCTCAGCACTAGACATCTGAAACAGTGTGATAATTCAACTGGATAAGCTTAGATTCAGTCCAAATTAATAAATTTGTTTAAAACAATCATTGTTGATTAAAAATATGATTGATTTGGTCTCTCTTAATCATCACCTTGATACAATCAAGAATGTTTCTAGGTTCAATGAAGTTCAATCATGACGGGAAACTATATAAACAGAACCCTTCACTAGTCAAGGGAAGAAGGAGGAACTTCTCCCAAATTCTGTTAGTGATGCAACCATGATAAACTTGTGCATCCACACTAGTGAGCATAAGGTTATGGAGCACATCAACCGTAGAGGTTTGGAGGACCCGTCGATGTATTCCAGTTCTGCCAAATAGAAATAATAACGAAGACTTTCCCCATTATCTATCTTTCTTGCTCTATTTTATTTGATGTGATTGATATATTATGTTGATAAGTGGATATAACAACAAACACAAAAAAAATTCAAACTTGGAAGAAAACCAACATGCAAAAATGCATGTAAAAGTGGATGAAAACATGGGTGCAATAGGTGAAACAAAATTGGATGCAATGGAAGTAGATGAAAAATTAGATACAAAATGAGTTGCAAAACCCAATGCACAAACTCAACGCAAAAGTGGATGCAGAAATAGATGCCATACTTGATGCACAAGAGGATGCAAAATTGGAAGAAAACGTGGGTACAACAGTAAATGCAAAATATGGTGCAAATTATGAACAATAAAAGTGGCTGTAATGATAAATGGAAAAGAATAAGTAAACATCGATGCAAAAAGGGATGTAAAGGTGGATGTCAACATGGGTGAAATAGTGGATGCAAAAGTTGATGCAACAAAAGTCAATGAAAAAGTAGATGCAAAACGAGACACAAAACTCAATGTAAATCCTGACTCAAAAGTGGATACAAAAAGGGATGCAAAAATAGATGTAAAACTCAATGAAAACCTAGACACAAATGAGGACACAAACATGGATACAAAATTAGAAGCAAAAGTGGGTGCAAAGGGAGGTGCTAAAGTAGGTGCAAACTGTGGCAAAACAAAATTGGATGTAATATTGGACACAATAATAGATGAAAAAGAGGATGTTAGTATGGATGGAAAACAAGATGTAAAAGTGGATGCAACAAAAGTAGATGCAAAACTAGACACAAACTTCGATGCAAAACATGGCGCAAAGGGCATGTGAAAACTGATGCAAAAATGGATGAAAAATATGATTTAAAAAGGATGAAAAATATTTTGAAAAAGTTGATGCAAGTGAAGGTGCAAAAATTTGATACAATAGAGGATGCAATAGTAGGTGAAACAAAATTAGGTGCCAAACTTGACGCAAAAATTGGAACAAAACCCAACACAATAGATGGCACAAAACTGGGCATAAAACCTGTTGCAAAACTTGGCACGAAACCTATTGAAATAATTGGTTCTAAACTTGATTTAAGACCTAGTGCAAAACTCAGTGCAAATTTTGCATCAATTTCTGCACCATATTTGATAAATGGACACAAATAGCACCAAAAATGGGCTCTAGATGCAAAAAAGGAAGAAAAAATGGATTATAATCACAGGTTTTGTTGTAGTGACAATCATCACAACTCACTCGCTTTCTTTACTATTAAATATTCTCAACCCAAATAGGGAATCGCATTCTCTACAATGTAGTCCATTGGGCTATCACACCTCTTTCTTGGGCTCTAGATTAGACTAGCTAAGAAATATCAATGCTAGGATATACAAGGATAGTCAATGGGAAAATTATAGTCTTATATTTGTGATCATGGAGCTTGAAACAATTTAGAACAAAGGAAAAAATGATAAAAAAGATCATGGAGAGAATAATTCTTTACTTCCCTAAACACAAGGAATAAGTATGCATGATTTTAACTTGCCATTTCACAGTCAATGAAATCCCACGAACTACTTTTGTTTGCATTTTAAGGTTGGTATTCCTTTTATATAAGCTAAGTTAAGGATCTTAGATTATAAGAAAATAATATAATACGGGTTTGACTCCTCTAAGTCCCTTATTTTGGAGTTGTAGGCCCTCGATCATTTTAGTCCCTCTTGCCTCACAACTAGTGATGTATTTTTATTAATAAATACGATATGCATCCTTTAAATTACTAGGGACTTGGCTATATTGTTTGTCTCATCCATAAATAATATATTTGCATTAATTTACATTACTAAGGATAAATATTTCTATGTTACATATATTCTTCACTATTTTTAGGTCTAAATATTGATCAACATTATTGAAAACATAGTAACATCTCTTTGTAAATTAGTAATAGTTGTAATATCCCAAAAAGGTGAATTTATTTCCTAATTGCAAGTAATCTTCATAGTGATTGATCCTAAAACATGCCATTTATAGCACAAGACCAATTTCTCCTTCCTTAAACTTTGTTGGACTTTGAGTCCCATAGTCATGGAAACAATAACACCCTTATCTGAAATTGATACCAATAGATTTGTGGTGTTCTTCTTATTAAATTGAAATATTCAAAGAAAAATAACACATTTTATCTAGTTTAACTATAGAAATGAAAAAATCACAACTACAATAACGAAATAAAACACTAGAATACCACAAATTGTTACCTCTTTAATGGAAACAATATTGAAATTCCTCCTCGAGGGAAAAACCTACAATTGAGTAGAGCATTTATCACAAATAATTTCACAAGAAATCTCATTACATAAATTATACCTGTCTATATAATACCATATGCCTCTTGAGATAATTCGAGAGAGGACATTTATGGTACCTTTAACTTTTTGTTAATCATTCGTACAATTATTTGTTTAACACTACTACACATGCCATATTTACTAGCGATGGCCTCCATACGTAACAACCAATCCTATAGAGTTAGTGAAAGTAGTGACGGTTATTTTAGTTGTTTTTTCAATTACCCAGAGAGGTGACCAAAAGATCTACACATTCGCTATAAATATAGGATTCATATAGAATTTGTGAACTGTGAAACACTATATATGCAAGGTACATGTTTTCATACAATGATACATATTTTCAGTTGTCCTTTCAGTAATCAAATTACAAGTAGAGTATAATTGTTTCACAAGTTTTAGAAAGGACCTATAGGAATAAGAATGTAGAGAAATTTCACACTTGCAATGAAAGGAGATTATGAGTGTTAGGAATCAAAATCACACTTCCTGGAAGATATAAATCACTACTCTAAGAATTGAAATAACACTTGATCGAAAATAAATCACACCTTTCTTGGAATTGAAAACATAGTTGTTGGAAAAGGAAATCACTCTTTCCTGGAAATAAATGATACTCATTTTCAAGAATCAAAATACTACAAACAAGCCTTACCACGTTGTATTTTGTTGATTCTCGAATAAATAATCATAATTATTGAGTTGGAATTATAAATAGGATATGTTATCAATATGAAATTAAAACCAAAACATTAAATAGCTATAAAACTATTAACCAATTACAAAGAATATCAAGATGGGAATGCAATAGTAATGTTAATTAAGGACGATAAATTCTTAATTACTAAATCCACATAAACCAATCTAAACAATAATATTTTTTTGAAAAGACAACCTAATTAATCTCTCATCATCAACCTCTAAAGGAAAGAAAACTAAACAAATTTAATTGTTAAAATGCACATGGTCTTGTTGGATGCCAAATAGTGATTCATGAAGACAATAATTATATTATATAGTAAGGTTAATTAGTAAAGCTTCTCAAAACACAATTAAATACTAATACTAAAATCTATCAAACCTATATATATAGTAATGCATGTCTTATAGAGGTGACCCAATCTCTTTAGATAACATACTGAGAAAAAATGTAGTAACAACTTTACCAAATTCATGGTCATATAATAAAGAGCAAGTGCATTGCACCCACATAGGGATTATATTTAAATGTGAGTAAGAATACAAAACAAGAAAGTAAGAATATAAATTCCCTATCTCCGCTTGAAGTAGGTGGCTCACTTATTATATAGAGACCCATATTTTATCTAATTTAGGAGTCCTTATTATTAGGTAAGTGGTATTAATATATCTTGTTTGTCTTTCCTTAAAATCAGTGGAACTATTTTTATATCTTTTGAATCATGACTCTATTATTGAGAAAGATTATATCTAAGCATGTCTACTGCTTGTTTGGATTCAATGATTTTTATAAGATCAAAACAAATTGAAATTTATACTTTAGTGTCCTTATTCCTACTTATCAAGGCCATCTTGTGAGTCTCTAGCATACACCTCAATCCTCTATCTCTTTATTCCAATTTCATAATACCAATAGGTGATGGTTAGATTTGTGGTTCCTCTATTTGTGGTATAGCAATAATGGATCTCTTGTGGGGTAATTGAAGTTCCATAAGAATAAGGTTGTGGAGTTGTTGTATGTTTCTAATATCCATTTGATGGTTTGGTTATGGGATTCCTGTAGCCAACGAACCGTTCAACAACATGATTCCTATACTTTTCCTATAACATGCTCATAGTTTAGTTGCAAGATCTCTATAACTTTTCTACTGCATATAAACTTATGGAATGATGTAAACTAAGATAATTACATAAATTACTCCATTCATCACTTCATATCTAAAAAACTATGAAATAACATAAATTAGTAGATACCTTCTACTATATTGTCATTTTCGTTACAAAATGGTTTAACTAATTGTAAAAGGTAGGTAAAGGGTATGTGGAAGGGTGTCAATATTGTATCAAAAGTATGCTAGAACTGGTGCCCATCATTTCCCCCAAACAAGATTATTGCATGTCCCCATACAATCTAGTATCCTCCTATTGGTATAATGACTTTGACCATGGCGATTGCAAACAACTAGTGTTCTAGTTATAGGAAGAGTGGTCTTCTTCCTCTACTTTGTAATAACTTAAATTTTGGTTTAAAATGGTCAAAATTTCTTCCTCATCTTCTACTTCATCCAAGGGAGTATATATAATAGAGAAATGCAAATTTTGTACAACCCATTGAGTAACATGCTTCTTCATACAATTAATGTATCAAGAAAATTGACCCAAAGAAGTCCCAGAACTAGAAGTTGTGAATTGGTTCTTTGAATGCAGTCCCTTTATGAGATACCCATCCCTTCTCTTGAATTTTAAAATAGATTCTAGTCTATTAATGGAAAACCACTACTCATGGTCTTAAATGGAATTTTTTTTTCTTTTTGGATGGTTGTAAAAATCACTTGATCTTGCAACATTGCATCTTTCTCTAGGAGTAACTTTGCTATTTTTTAATACCCTCGAATCCATAGTTCATCACTCCATTCTAGATAATCCATAAAAGATAGCATGTCATTCCATTTAATTTAATTATCAACAAGGGAATAAATTCCCCATGGTTGGATATGTCTTCAGTAACTTAGTTTGGATCCCATTCATTATAACTGGTCATGGTCATATTATGTTGGTACCATTTGCATAACATACTTTGATCCTATTCATTACTATTTATGAATGTAGCCAAAAAAAATTTTGGTAGCCAAATATAGTCTAAGTTTCCTATATTGATAAACCTAATTCAAAAAGAAATAAGTTTTACATTCAAGTAAACCAAATAGGCTAGTGAGGGAAATTGATGATCCTTCAACATATGTGCAAGAAAGGATAAGTATTGGTTATAATCACATTCTAGTTATTGAGCCTCAATAGTAAGATTTTGAATTATTATTTTTCCATTAGAAACATAATTTTTTTTAATTCCTCTCGATAGGCTTCATCCTTTTTCTTCTCATTCCAAAAATCCAATTTCTCCACTAAATTTACACTTGCTTTCTAGGAGGCCACTTCTAATTCTATCTTGGCTAGCAATTTTACTTGTTTAAGTCCCAATTTATGCATCTATTGTTTTTTCGTCCTTCTCTACATCTAGCTTTGGTTCATCCTCTACCTCTTCTAGAACCTCCTTTTGTACTAATTACTTTGTATTTCCCTTAGTCACCTTTTTATTTTTCTCTCTTAATTTTCTTTTCAATTTCCTCTTCTCCATAAATTTGGGGTTTATTTACTTCAATAAGGTTTAGGTACAATTACCATTCCTTTTCATTATGACCTATTTATTTAACATCTTAGTAAGATATCTAGACATGTTGCATCATTGGGATGCATAGTTAATTTTCCCATGAAATGTCCAATTCTTCATATAAATCTAAATATATTTTTCTTAATTCTTGTGAATTCTCCACAGTTTATTTTGAGATTTAAAATATTTTTCTAAAAATAAATCTTGGAAATTACCAAAAGTTGTTCCCAATATTTCATGTATTTATTTATGATCATTCATTAGCTTTAATAGGAATATATTCAAGTTTCCATCTTTTTTAAACTTGTTTCAACCAATTATTATGACTAATAGCTCTCTTGTGTAGACATTCCTTCATCCAAGGGTTATGGTAAGATTTTGATGGGTTCCACATCTCCTCCTAAGCTTTCCACGGGTTCTGCATCACCTCCCAGGGTTTCTTCGTCTAGAACTTCAATAAAATCTATATATCCTTCTTGTTTTGTCACCTTCCCCTCCAATAATATTCACCATACTAATGGTTATTTGGAGGGCTTTTGGGAATCTCTTCAAAATCCTTGTCACATAAATCATGAAGGTCTTGATTTCTCAAAGATATTCTATGGAGTGTCTACTTTTTCTATTGTGTTGTCACCTTTTCCTCCATCACTCAAATAAAAGTAGCATGGCTTTGTAGTATCCACAATATTTGCAATAACTTCAGATTGCATCGAACCCACAAAGGAGTCCTAATATTTCCCTTTCTTTATTAAAGTATCCTTAATAACTAACCTTATTAATTCATCATGCATGAGATTAGTCTCAATCCCTTTAACTTTTTGGACCATTTTACTTGTTGCTTCTAGTGACTTAAATAATAAATATGGAAGATTGATATACCTTTTATGCATTAAATGAAATAGTAGATTGAAGAGGTACCTAAATACTAAACTATATATTCCCTCAAATGTGATGAACTTATGAAACACAATATCTACTTCAACCAAGTCAAATGTAATGACACTCTTTGAATTCCTTTGTTTGTCCCCTTCAATTACTCATTCTCCTTTAAAACTTCAACACACACCTATTTTCCAAGTGATATAGATTAGTTCATTAAATTATTTTTTGTTTATCATCAAGGGAATTTTGAGGTAAAAGACAATCCTAAAACAAATGGACTAACAAAATCAATTTTAAAATGACCAATATGATTCATGATGGTGATGTCATCTATAGGGGTAAATATTTTCGAGCGAAAAGAAGAAATATACTATTCTTAATGATATTTTTGGTTGATATCCTAATATTTGTACTCAAGTGTCAAGTGTAGACAGCCATTGGATGCATAATCAAATTCCACATTCATTGAGTACCCACTCTAGATACTTATGAGAAAACCCACATCAAAAAAATTGAAGATACGTTAAAATTCATGCTGAACATGTTTTCTTAATGTATTTTCCATCTTTATTGATGTGGGTATTCCCATAAGTATGCAGAGTGGGTACTCTTTAGATGTGGAATTTAATTCTGCATCTATTGGGTGTCGCCACTTCACATTTGAGTAAACCTATAATGAAATAAAAAAAGTAGTTTCCTTTCTCTTTCTTTAAAAATTCATAACTCTTCTTTTATTATTTTAAGTATTATTCTATTATTCTCCTTAGGAGGCCCACTTTAGACCTCAAAATTCCCCTAATTATTAATGCTTTTAGGGTGGAGAAATTAGAGGAATAAACTGGTAGGGTCAATTTAGTAGTAATTCATAATTTGGAGAAGTGGGTTCTGAAACATTTCAAAATCATCTCGAGGCACCAAACAAAGTTATTAGGGGCTCAAAAAACTCTTTTTTGATCTATACCCCATGGTGTTATTCTACACTCATATGCCTTTCTAATAATGCAATAATAGCATCAAACAAAATTTGTACATGAAGTTTGCACCATCTACTAGTTGACCCATCATGTTAACCATCATAGTACGAGAAGATATCATGCTATCATTACTCACTCATGCATATGTGACTAGCCACGTGTGGAATTTCAAGAATACTATAGAAGGTCCAAAATCATAACTTTATTTTAGGGTTGAGGGAGTCAAAGATTACCCCTAGTTGGTCATTGGGCTATGTTAGATATTGTACCACTAGGAGGAGTAGGGAACCCATTCTATGCTATTATATTTTTTTCCATAGTTGACCAAAGAATCTAGGAGCGGGAGGTTAGGGAGAAACATAGAGGGGGTAAATATCTCATAACAAACTTACAAGTCACAAATCTTAGGTAACTACATAGGGAATACCTCCTTATTTTTACTTGTACATTTTCCATAAGAGGAGATAACAATAACCTCACCTTATATTTGGATTAGTTGGATTTTCTCTTGAAATGGTTTCCAAGGAAAAAAAATGTGACTAATGTGGATGCTGTGTGCATTTCTTTCTATTGTACATTTCTCGAATTTTAGCTAATTTATTTAAGCATAAAATAGTAAATAAAGAATACGAGATCTAAAAGGAATTAACAATAAAAGTAAATATTTTAGTAATTTTATCAAATATGTTGTGACAAACTATTCCAATGAAATATCAACAATATTTTACAAATCATACTAGTATCAAAGCTAGGTTTCTTTGGCATATTTTGTGGGAAGTTGTAGGGATTCAAGAATTAGTTTAAATAGAAAGTCATAGAACCCTAGCCATGGATGACAATTCGGTTCACAGTAACCATCTTGATCTAGTTGAGGAGATATTTAGAGTGTTGGAAGTGAAACTTATCAATATTTGTCTCAATATGAACCTCATGGTGGCTCTAGGAAGAAATATTCGATTGCTCGGAAAATATGGAGGTTCTAACTTAGAGGTATACAACATTCCATCCATAGAATGATGGGGAAATAAAAGTAGTCAATAGAAATTTGATGCAAATTTTCAGGGTCCATAATCATAAGCATCCAAAAAGATAGGTTTTAAATGTAGTTTATATATAGGAGTAAACACTTCTATTTGTAACTCCCCATTTGAAATGTGCTTCAAATATTTGCCACCTTCACCTTTGGATGTTGTATATGGAAAACAAGGAGGAATGAGGGAGAATATCATAGGGGCTGCATTAAGAGTAGAATTGTTTTTTGAGAATATTTTCTTTATCCATTTGCAAGTACAAGAAATGCTAAAGGTAACAAGGCTAAGTTCCATCGAAATAGAAAAAAGGAGTCATCCAAATGGGGCAAGAGAGTATGGTTAAGGCTAAACAAGGAGAGGCTTTAGGGTCCTAGTAAGAAAATCAAGGCTTTATAATATGATCTTTTTATGTTATTGGAAAATATGTGATATAATTACTACAAACTTAGTTTATCCCCATACATGTGTGTTTAGATAGTGTTGAATGTGGAAAATATCAAACTCTATGAGCCTTCCATGTTATATCAACAAGAGGAGCAGTTCTTACCATCCATAGAAGATATAGCTACAAATGCCTAAGTATAGTTGAAAAAGGGTAAAATTTTGTAAATAGGTCTAGAACTACAAGATATGGGTAGCAAGACATTTGATAGATTAGGTTGAAAGGACAACTTCCAGTTAAAGAAAAATGATACTCTAAGGAAAAAGTAGAGGAATTTGTTCCTCACATCACTAAGTAAAGGCTTTTGGGGACCAATATCCGTCCAAAATGGGGAGGTACGATCCATATTGGATCATTATATAATTTTCATGCATTTTTATGATTTTAGAGAGGAAAAAGTGGAGGAATCAAATTATAGGAGTAGTTTTATTAGTGGGATCCAATTTGGAGAATTATCATCTAAAAACTTCTGAGGCCTTTTTAAGAACTCAAATGATGTTTTTTGGATGTAAAAATGATGTGAAACTTAATTACACTTAGATACTTTGACAACAGTGCAAGAATCATATCAGTTAGAGTTCGGATGTAAAATTTGTACCTCCTACCACCTGAACTGTCAGGCTAGGCAGTAACTCTCCAAAGGCAGTAAAACTGATTCGTCTATTATTCAATAGGTAGGTTATTGTTATATACAACAAGGGTGCTTGTTCAGTTCATCTCCCGATGACTGTTCACATTCCTAATTAATTTATTTACACAAATTCCCCCAATCATGAAGATTAGGTGTCAACATTCCCCCCCTTAATCTGAAGGGATGTTGGTGAGTCCAAGCATCATTCTGAATCGTTCAAGCTTTTCTTTTCCAAGTGCTTTGGTGAAGATGTCTGCAATTTGCTCATTTGTGGAACAATGATGGAGATGGATTGTTTTGGCCTCAACATGATGTCGAATCAGATGATATTTAGTATTGATATGCTTTGTTCGATCATGGAACTTTGTGTTCTTGGCCAACTTTATTGCAGAGGTGTTGTCAATCATGAGTGGAGTTGATTATACTTGTTTTACCTGCAAATCTTCAAGAATTTTCCTGAGCCACACAATTTCTTTCATTGCTTCAGCTGCTGCCACGTATTCTGCTTCTATTGTGGAATCTGCTGGAACTGATCGTTTGCGTGATCTCGAGGAGACGCTCCTGATCCAAGACTCGTAGCATATCCTAAAGTAGATACCACAGTTTCTTTGTCTCCATCGAAGTTTGAATCAGAGTATCCAATCAAGCTGAAGTTGTCCACCTGTGTATACTTGATTC